>CAXAKH010000052.1:0-13597 GCA_963969325.1 Lycopodina hypogea | reverse complement strand
GGGACCAGAGGGAAAGCCCACCGTACGTGAAGGGGCACATCGTATGCTCCGGAAGGCGGCGGGGCTGTCCAGTACACGCTTGGTGCCCCACAATCCCAACTCCGAAATTTTCGACACTAGCCCGTTTGTAACGGAAGTAGCGAATGTGGGCGGACTGGTCCAAGACTCGGCCGACGGGAACCCGCTGGGGAGGAGGGAGAACCTTCTGAGTGGCGTATTCACATTCCACACGAACGAGGATGTCACGGCCCTCCTTGACGTCGAAGCCAACCTGCCCCACGAGCAGGCTCCCGGATCCACCCGGGGACTGCGTGGGAGGCTGAGAGTCTCCATCGGAATTCTTCTTAGGACCTTTCTTGCCTCCCCTCCTCCGTCCTTTCCGTTGACGACCGGGAGGCGGAGGGGCGGGACGCACCGGGGTGTCAGGCCGAGGTCGAGAAACCATAGACTGGGAGGAGGAGGGTCGATCACTCCTCTCTTTCTTGGGCTTCCGGAAGGTTCGGGACTGGGAAGTCATGGACTGAGACGAAGAGGGCCGGTCACCGGGCCCCTTCTTGGACCTCCCGGAGGTTCGAGACTGAGAGACCATGGACTGAGACGAAGAAGGCCGATCACCAGGGCCGCTCTTGGTCTTCCGAGGAGTCCGAGTCTGTGGAGGGACGGAATGAAAGGGCCGGCTCCCCGCGGATGGAGGTTTGGGCCGAGAAGGAGGCGGAGGAGGAGGAGGCACCCGAGGGGGCCTTTGTGGGACTGGAATGCGCACACCGCGAAAAATCGTCTGTCTCCCAGATAGTTTGGGCAAACCAGCGTAAGTCTTGGGGTCCCAGAGGAGCATCCCGCCTGCATTGGCCCACGCCTTGAGTCGATCCGCTTCGGGAATAGTGATTGCCGAAAAATCGGGATCCGTTCCTCCATGGTGATCGAAAGGGGGAGGAAGATCCTCAGGTGACAAGCCAGGCCGGAGTGCCTGGATGGCCTGGAATACCCCCAAGCGTTCTTCTTGAAACAGCTTCCCGAATTCTCTCTGTCCGAAGTCCGTAGCTATCTGTTGCACATACCGCAAGTTGAAGTACATGTAGTCAGGAATATCTCCGCGGCCAGAGACGTTATAGGTCGCCAACATTCTCTCAATTGCTCTCCAGACTTCTATCATGCGGGGCTGCCTGTACTGTTTGATAGTCTGGAAGAGAACCCACTTCTGGCGCGGAGGCACATAATGCAGAACAGCACCAAGAAGGGCGTAGATAGCACCAGGCAGCACCCCTCCAGCAGAGCGTTTGAGGGGGCGGAGGCCCCGCTGATATTCCTCGATGAGGGGCTTCCAAAAATCGATTCTGTCTCCACTGGTGAAATGATATCCTCCCGTTCGTTGGAGGTAGGCCACGAGGTCTTTCTGTAGCGTGCAAACTCTCTGGGCATCCTCTCCCAAGTGGACAAAGTCCGTCTCCAAGGGGGTATAGGCCAGGAGTTCTTGGATGGAAATCAAGGTATTTACGACGGGGGCGGAGAGGAGTCGTTCTATCTCTCGTCTAGTAGGTTCCATGGCGGAGTCTGAGAGGTCCGTTTTGACCTCGGCCCCTACGTGGGCGGGAATCCGGTCTCGGGCGTTTCTCAAGTCAGTGAGGAATCCGCCCGAGTACATGTCCTCAGGAAGGATGGGGGCTCCGTGAGACAATGGAGGTACCCCGATCTCACTGAGTCCATCCTCTATCCGATCGTCGGGATCCGGGTGAATTTCGAGAGCGTCCGAAACGACTGAAGGAGGCCGCTCCACAGGCCCACTAGTCTCCATAGGAATCGCAGGTTTGGGAGGAGGGGGCATTGAGGTAGAGGGCAATTCCCCCACGGCCTGCAACTCTAGGGCGGCTTGAATTTCCTCAGGATAAGCCGAAACCGGGGAGGGAGGGACGACCTCCGGCAATTTTTCCACATCCAGCATCCGATCCGCGGCGCGGGCCAGCGGAAACAAGAAGAATTTCTGATAACGAGCGGGGTCCTCCATTTCCATTTCTTCACCACATCCGGGCACGGGACAATACGGCCGGCCACTAGGGACGACTTCCAAGAGGGGCAGCACGCATGTCATGTGGAATTGGTGGTTACATCTTCCGAAGGACGAGAAACGGGCTACTGCTGTTGGGAGTGCTTGACAGCACATTCCAC
This sequence comes from Lycopodina hypogea, assembly GCA_963969325.1. Classification (NCBI taxonomy): domain Eukaryota; kingdom Metazoa; phylum Porifera; class Demospongiae; order Poecilosclerida; family Cladorhizidae; genus Lycopodina; species Lycopodina hypogea. The sequence continues at coordinate 11,434 of CAXAKH010000052.1, read as the reverse complement.
AGTGATCTTCTCCTTCCACCAGCGAGGAGGAGCCGAAATGCCACTTTTTCCAGATGGCGTACTCCGTCTTGCCCCAGCGAGCACAGACCAATTGGACAATCTCCACTAGTTTGACAGTCTCCAGAATTCGGGGAAGCTGGGGGGTCAGTTCTCGCAGCTCCGCGATCTTCCGGAACAACCGAAGGAGCGCATCAGGATTCCTGGCTTCGATGGGCGGATCCGGGAGAAGGAGTTGCTGACACCAGCTCACGGCTTCCCTCCACTCTTTGACAGTCCGTTGGTAAAGTTGTCCACTGGAGAAGAGAGTGCTGTTGAACCGAAGGGCACGGGTGTTAGGCGTGAGGGGGGGTCCACCGGGAACTAAGGCCCTGTCTGACTGTTGGGCCTCGAAAAACCCACCGTCCACAAGGAGGATGTCGGGGTCAAAGGGCTCTCGAATCACGGCCAGAACCTCACAGAGGGAGTCTCGAGTATATGGCCATGTGGGGGCGGCCATCTCCGGTTCCTTGAGTTGTCGCGCTCGGGCATAGTCTCGTTCTTGGATGACCAAGGGCGGGAGTCGAAACCGGACCCGGGGGGACCTGCCAGAGGGCGTCAGAGTCGTATCGATGAACTCGGGCATCCGAGATCCCAGGTCCAGAGGTGGTCGGAATTGTGCCGCCACATCCCACTGCTCTCGATCGTTCACGTCCAAGTAACCTTTCTGTTTCCAAATGGCGAGATCGCCCACAGCTATCGGAATGACAACAGGGAGGAAGAATTGCTGTCGGGGACTGGGGAAATAATGGGTCATCACCCTGTCAACAGCCGGGAGGGCGTTGCAGAGCAATCGGAAGCGCCAGTTCCGATCTTGGTTGAAGTCCCAGGGGGCAATAGAACTTTCCCCGGGAGGCAATCCTTGGTGAAATTCGAGATAATCCACGTCATTCAGAGAGATGATATGTTCAGCGAAGTGATAGAAAACCTTGGCGTCCAGAGAAGTAGGAGCTGGAGGATAGTAGAAATCAGGGCAGAGTCCGTCTCGTTGTCCCAAAAGCGCCCGATAGTTCTCTGGACCGTAGACCAACAGAGCCAAGAGAAACCGGATCCACGAGAAGACTCTGGCCACCGAATGACGGGGTCCATATACATCGGTTTGATCGACCCGCATCAAGTGGCAGAGGTCCACCCAGATCTGAGATTGGGGATTCTGGAGAGCGGCCCCAATGAGTCTGTATCCCTGGGAGGCCCCCATATGGACCAGATCTCCGAGTATATCCGTACCTTCAGCCCAAGGGACTAGGAATTCATCCTTCTTGGGGTCCCCAGAATAAAAACGACCGAAATAGGGGGGTTTCCATCTGTTTCCAGACCGCGATGTCCATACCGTAGGTGTTGTGGTCAGAAGGAGGGGCGGACGAAGGGAGGAGCAGGAGTTCAGCAGCTAAGGGAGGGCACATGGACTTCAAGACCTGTCTGACCCGTTTCTGAACCTTAGGGCTGAGACTGCCTGCCCACTTTTCCTTCCGGGAGTCCAAAAGGAAGTTGCCTTCCTTCCGTCGGAGATTGTCTGTGTCGATTATTCCAGTCCTGACGTAAATGGGCACTGCTCCATCTAGGATCTGGGCCTCCCGATAGTCACTGTACCCAAGACCCGCTTTCCCGTGTTCCTTTCGGTAGGGGAGGACTGTCCTATTGGTTTCCACGGCTAGATCCTCAGTAGTGACTGGAAAACCGATCACCGCCTGAGGTTTCGGATATCGGGGCCGAACGAACTGAAGTTCTTCTTCGGGATAGTCCAGGGGGGCCGCCAGGGTTTGGAGTCGGGCGAATTCGGCCATCACAGCGGAAAGAGTAGACTGCCGAGCCAGCTCTCCTTCTCCGAACTCGGGATGGGCTATGGACTCTGTTTGTGCAGCTTCCTCCTCCATTCTCTCCTGCAAATTGTCGGGCGAGACTGCGTGAGGGGGAGCGGGGGCAGGGTCCGTGTCCATAGATTCGAGCACTTCACGCTTAGTCTGGACAGGAGGGAAAGGAGTGGTCTCACTGCCCCGCGGTGCCCAACGTCCATTGGCTGGATATCCCCATGGTCGACAGTTGGGAGTCTGATAGTATTCCACGAAGGCGGCCTCGTCCGGGAAGTGAAGGGCATCCCAGATGCGAGCGTTCCTGAATCTAACTCCTAGAGCGAAGGTTCCGTAAGGGGCTTCTCCTCTCCCCGAAGGGGCGAACTCCTCAATCAGCGGTGAGGTCAAGGGCTGTTGGTAGCGAAGCATCATCCGACAGAACAAGGCGTACTGCAGGACACGCTCCAACACACAGACCATAATTCCGTCCTGAGGGACGGGGCGAGGGGGAAGAGGTCCCCAATCGAACTGATCCCGAATGGCGGAGTCTTCCAAGATCTCTTCCATGAGGGCAGTGACCACCGCTCCCGCTTGAGCCGGAATGCGCCCTTGGGCCTGCTCTTTCATCCGCCGCCACAGAGACAGAGCTGCAGTCGTGTACGCCGCACTGGAAGGATGGTTCCAAGGATGAGTGTCTAGGGCAAAATTGGGCACTTCGGGATTTAGACAGGGAAAAGGGTCTGGTTCGTGGAAATACTGCATTCCGAACTGTACACGCAAGATAGAAGCGATGAATCCATAGTCCAAGCGGATTTTCGAAACCGCGTTCTGAATCAGTTCTCCCTCCACCAGCCGCATCTGCTGCTCAGTGGATTCGTGGGGAGTGGGCAGAGAGCCAGCAGAGGGGGGTCCTCCAGGGGGAGGGTCCATAAGAGGCTCCTCCTCAGTCTGATCACCGGAAGGAGCACCAGGAGCCACGGAACCGGGGACCTGGACTGGGGTGGAGGTATCAAGAGGAACGGGGGGTTGAGCTTCAGAAACAGCTCTGGACGGACTAGGGTTCGACTGGCCGGGACGAGACCTGACGGAATGTCTCCTCCGCGAAGTGGAGCGAGACCTGGAAGTTCCATGGGCCGACTGACGGGATTCGGAAGTTCCACCATCCGAACCGGAGCCACGCGGACTGTGGGTCCGTTGCCTTCCACTCCGAGTGTCGACAGTTCTCGAAAGTCTGGAGGAGGCGGTGGCGACTGGGTAAGATTGTTGAGAGGAAGAAGATGCTGACTCCTTATCCTTCTTTTTCTTCTTCCGCTTCCCTCCCGTGTCCGAGGAACTGGACTGTGAATGACTCTCCTTCTCCCTCCTCTCCTTATCCTTGTCTTCGTCCATGGAGGAAGAAGAATCCTCCTGACTAGATTCACTACCACTGGAATGCGAGGAAGGTGACCGTGAGTTGGAATGAGAAGACTCAGAGTCGCTAGAACAAACACACAATTTTACATCAACAATAGTCAAAGTGTCCAAGGAACACGCCAAGGGGGGTTCAGACAGATTCTCAGTAGGCTCATCCTCTACATGCTTATGTTCACTCAGAGATTGATCATGTTTAGAGGGGGGAGCGACTGAAGTAGCAGCGGAATCGGAAACAGTCCTCGCAGCCATCCTGCATCGACTCTTGGTCATAGTGGACCGACGCAGAGATCTCTCCATCGACACACGGCTTGCGGGGGAGGGGGAGTAAGGATGGAATCGGGAAGAATCCCACACCTGCCGCCCATCCTTTCCGGGGAGCCGATGGCGAACCAACTGCGAAAGCTGGGCTCCGATTCGCTGAATTTTCCACGTTTTAGGGTTGTTTCGTTCTAGTAAGACTGTAGTGTCCAACACGTCCAAGATACGCCAGGGGCCAGCCACTAGTCGGGAGAAGCGGGGTCTTGTCGTGGGCCTGTAGAAGACCATGTCCCCAGGTTCCCAAGAAGCACTACCCGGGATCCAAGGTTCCTGGACAGAGCCGGGAGAGAAGAACTGACCCGCCACCCTGGCAGGAGTACGGACCCGAAGAAGTCCTTGGCTGACCATCCCTTCGATCAGCTGAGGGGCCAAACCCTTACTGGGGAATAATTGATGGGCGGAACGATCTTTCTGGGGTTTGACTTCCTTCTTTTGCCCATCCACCCAATAAATAATGTCGTAAAGCATGTAGGGCCACCAATATCTGTGGTCGAGGGATTCCCTCATGAGGCGGACCGTAGGACGTGTGGATTCCAAACTGGAACGAGCTTCCTCAAGGACATCCGTCCGTAAATGGGATGGGACCACGGGGGTACCTGCTCGTCGCCTACCGGCAGCGTCGTGCTTCAAGTATCCATCCAGGTAGCATACACGTCCGAACGCGGTAACCCAGTGAAGTTCCAGTGGAGTCATCGGATACACTCCGGGTCCATCATACTCGACAAGGACTCGGAGCAAGGGATCGTCTGTCTGTTCCGCGCAGACTCGCTGGAACAATTCCGTTCTTCCAGCCCAATAAACGACAGGATCGATCTCAGGGGCAGAAGAAGACACTTTTCCCAGGATGGAGGATCCATCCTGAGAGATTCCTTCGTCCAAGACGGAAGCTGCATCCGGAACAATTCCATCATCCGTGATGGACGCATCCGGAAGAATCCCATCATCCGTGATGGACGCATCCGGGAAAATTCCATCGTCCGTGATGGACGCATCCGGGAGAAGGAGGATGGGGGATACCCCATCTTTCGTCACTGGGCCGATCACCACTGTCAAAATTTCAGGCGGCGTTGGGGATGTCCCATCAGATGGAATCCCGTCCATATCGGGTTTCTGGGAAGTAGCACCCCACTCCCAGACTGGAGTCGTCTGTCTGGGGATCTGGGTCTGTAAGAATCCAGGGCTAGGACTTCGTCTTTGTCCTGCGCGTCGATAACTCTTGTACACCACACTCTTCTGAGAAGAGGGGCAGGCACCGGCAGAGGCTCCAGGAAGTGGCGACAAATACGAACGCATCCCGGAAGAAGAGCCTGACTGTCGGTTTAGGAATCGGGGAAAGCTGTACTTGGTCCGAATCCGGTCAAGAGCCGTTGCATGCCGTTCCTGGTCGGAGATCAGGTCCGGGACGAGCTGTCGGGAGACTTTCTTGAGCGCGATCTTAGAGGGAGGTCCGGGTTTGTAACGCCAATACCGGGCAACCTGATCGGGGCTCAATTTCTGATGTCCCTTCGGGTTCTGATAAGCCCGGAGGGAGTTCTGTCGAAGCCGAGTGAGGCCGGGAGGGGGCCCAGAACGAAGCAGAGAACGAGGGATATGGGCAGACCGAGAAGATGAGGATTGGGGCTGTGTCGAAGCGGAAGTATCTATTCCATCACTCGCGACCTTGGAGATTCCCTGACGGGTCTGTCGCTTAACGGAAGGGGGAGCGCGGACTGGCCCTTTGTTCTTGTCCACTTTCTGGCGACGAAGGACTTTCTCGGTTTTCTCTTTCGGGGACAGAGGGAATTCCACTCGAGGGACAGAAGGAATACTTTTCTTCTTCGTTTTGGAGCGGCTAGGCTGAGACTCCCAAGGCAAATGCTTCCTTTTAGACATGGGGCTTTTGGAGGAAGATGTGGGAGGCGGAGAAGAATCCTGTTCCATGTGCGGGTCACGATAGACTGAAAAAGGATTAGGAGGGGGAAGCGATTCCTCCTCTGCAATGGTGATGGCCACGGGGACTGTCGGATCCGGGTCTTCCACTTCCTGATTGATCCCCGTCTGAGAGGCGGGGGTTCCATCGAACAGGACTTGTCCGTGATCGTTCACCACTCTCCATCCCAGCCGATGGAATAACGGCTGATTTATGACCTGTCCATCCGGACCAATCAAGACGAATCCCAGGGCAGACAGTCCATTCAACCCGAGGAGGAGAGGGAGGAATGAATTACCCTGAGTCTCCACTCTCTCATCGATGAGAAAGGGAACGGCTGCCTGGGTCACTCCTGTGTCCAAATGAAGAATGATCTGTTGTCCTGTGGACAGAAGATGGTTGGTGACTCCTCGGATCCGAAGATTAGTGGTGGAGACTCTTCCCAAGTAGAAGTCATCTCCCTTGGCAGCCACCAACTGCAGCAGAATCCTCCGCGGAATTAGGCAGACGGAAGATCCGCAATCATAGACTGCGGAAACCGTGAGTCCGTCCACCAAAATATCCCGAGTGATCAACTGCTGCATCCTGGGAGCGCAAGGAATCTTCCCGTGATCGATTCCCTCCACGTCTTCAGCCTGGAAACACGTCTGTTTTTCCTCCCTGGAAAGAGTGTCCCAGTGATCAGCGGCTCGCAGTTCCGTCAAGTATCCCATATACTCCTGGGAGGTCAACTGGTCTACCACCAAGGGATCATCAGGACCCTTGACGGACATCATGTTGATGGAAACATCCCCCACAGACTCCTCGTCTTCCTCATCACTAGGGTACCACTCCGCCTCGAACTCTTCTTCAGAAATAACTTGATAGACCGAATCCTGGGAACCGAAATTTTCGGGATCCACTTCCCCATCGTGAGTCATGTACTGGACACGAGCCGCAGCTTTGTCGCGGGCTGCCGTGACATTAGCACAATGTTGGCGCATGTGTCCGGTTCGTCCGCACGTGTGACATTTGTAGTCCTTAAACGGGCACTTGGTTCGAATGTGTCCGCGTTCTCTACAGCCAAAACAGGTCAGAGTCTTGTCGGAGGAACCATCAGGGGAAGAACTTCGAGTGGGGCTGGGAGTAGGGCTACGAGAAGCCTGGGGGGTCGAGGTGCGGCTCTCAGACGTTTTGGCACCTTTTGTCTTAGAGTCCTTAGGGGCTGGGGGAGTGGGAGTTCTCCTGCGCGTGTCTGTGGTGGTGCGTTTCTGGAATCTACCTCCAGCTCCGCGCGGGGAAGCGGAAGGAGAAGCTCTTCCGGAATCCGTATCCCGTCTCCGAGGAGAACCGGAAGTCTTAGAGGTAGAGGTAGATGTGGTTCCGGTAACCTTCTGAGTTTTCTCCTTGATCCGCTTCCTGCGTTCGTCAGCTCCATGAGCGAACTCCAGGGCCTTCTGGCGACTGACCCACTTGGCGGCAGCAGCATGAAGGGCTTCCAACTCCATTGGAACATCCCTCTCCACCAAGGCCGCACGACAGTCAGGAGTAAGTCCCATGAAAAATCTGTCCGCTGCCCTCACCAAGGACTCCGACGTGAGCGCACGAGACTGCATAGCCTCTTGGGTCAGACGGAGAAGCCGATCTCGGAATTCAGTGATGGTCTCCCGAGAAGGTCTCCATTCGGCGCTAGCGGCAGCCTGTTCTTTCAGATAAGTATCCACCGGCTGGAGAATGTTGTCCTTGATCCAGTCCACGGCCACATCCAAGGTAGGGGCATTGTCCAGGACATAATCCTGGAACCGCTGGCCATTGTAATCAGTTCGGACCGAATTATGGACGAGCATCCTAGCTTGGGCCGCGGAACTGAGGCCAGGACATTCATCTTCCATGGTGAAACGGAAAGTCTTCATCCACTGATCCAGTTTCAGCGGAGTCATTTTCTTATCGGACAGGCTCAACAATGTGGTATTTTTCAATTGTTTAGGTTTGGAGGGACGAGGATGTCCCGACGAAGAAGATCCCCATCTCTCGTTGTTCTGGGTCCGAGCGCGCATATCCAATGGTTCTGTCCGAGAATCAGAATTTCCCTGAGGAGCAGCCTGCACTGGAGGTGGAGGGAGGGACTGGACTACGGGCTGAGCCACAGACGGAACAGACTGTGACCCGGGAACACCACTGTAAAGAGCAAGATTGGTCATCTGCTGCCCATGAGCTCCACCAGGCAAAGACGGATGAACGAACTGCTGCCCGGGAACTCCACCGAACGGAGGAGGGTTGACAAGTTGTTGTCCCGGGATTCTGTCAGAAGAACGAGGAAGAACTGGCTGTTGATGTCCAACGAGTCCACGGGAAAGAGATGGATGCGTGGACGGTTGCCCCGAGACTCCACTGGAAGGAAGTATTTGGGTCGGAATTCCAGAATTCTGAGGAACGGGGGGTACCATAGGGACTGGCAAGGGAGCTGTCAGTTGAGCTCCGAGCCCGTGTTGGCCTGCACTCACAGTGGTGGGGACGATTCCTTGAACTGTGGAAGTGCTGGGCTGGACAGGGACGGTCAAGTTTCGAGGGGGCTGATATCCAGGTTGGACATATGTGAACGGTTGTTGTTTAGCCTGAAGAATGTGCAAAGATTGCGTCACCGTTGGTGGTCCACCATCCGAAACGTATGGAGGGACATGGGAAGTAGTGGGCTGAGTGACGGAATATGGATCGGGATTTATAGGGACGGATTGTGACACGGGCACTTGATGGACGGAAGAAGAGTCCGCCACCGCGGGATGAGGCCGAGACGTGGACGTCGAAGGGACAAGGGATGAGTCCATCATCACGGGAGGAACTTGGGATGCGGACGTCGGACGGACCAAGGACGGATTCATTGTCACTGGAGGGGGATTGGGCGTGGAAGGGGGATGGACAGGTAATTGATTGGGCATCACGGGGGGAGGTTTCTGTACATTCACCTTCACAGTGGTCACGGAAGCAGCTAATTGAGCCTGAAGTGCTGCTTCTCTCTGTTCCGCAGCTCGTTTGTCTACCCACAACTGATTTGTCATGTAAGTAGCACGTTCGATAATTTCGGTCAGCGTCAGCGGTTGGGAGAGGGGATTCACCTGGGCCATGGCACCGTATAGCTGTGAGGCCACTCCTTGGAGCGAGGCGAGTCCTTGTGTGTACTGGGCCGAGTCCTGGTTGGCGGCAGTCAACTGCTCGCGAGCTGCCCGCAATTCCCGATCCCGAGCCTCGAGCTCGGTCTCGAAACCATCCGCACGTTCTTGGAGAACGGCGGCCGCTTGCGTGGCATTCTCTCGCTCCCCAATGACTTGCGTCAACTGTCCTTTCAGAGTCTCTCCATGAGCTTGAAGTTCCATGACTGCTTGGCGGCCGGTAGCTTCTTGCTGGAGAAGTCCCTGTTGTTGACGACGAGACTGTTGGTGGAAGGCGTACAGGGCCTGATAATCCGCACGGGCCTTTCTCTCCGCTGCCTGGGCAGAGATGAGAGCGTCCCGTCCTGTCTCCGTTTCCACTGACAAGGCTGCGACCTGACGTTCCAAATCCCGATTTGCGTCTTTGGCGTCGAATAACGAGTCTGTGAGTAATTCTGTTTGGTGTCTGCTCTGTGCTAACTGTTTTTGTGTGTTTCTGTGTATTGTTGCTCTCATTTCCAGTGTGGCCGGTTCCCGAGTGAGGTCCGTACCGACACGGACACCGTCCAGAGATGGATTCTCCACGTCACCCCCATCACCGGACTGAAAACCGTGTCGGGGGGCAATCGCGGAAGCTGTCTGGGGCGGACCCGTGAAAGAGAGGTCTAACTGAGACACGGCGGGAGACGCAACAGATCCTTCCTGAAACACCTGACTACCTGGGGGGAAAACAGGGGGCACAGGAACGACTGCCGGGAGAGGGATAGGGACATATTGGGGTGTCCCGGGCGTAGGGACCAAACCAGAGGAAACCGCACCGGGCGGTGAAGCCGGGGCCTGGACAGGATTGTCGTGACGTATCTGCTGGACGGACAACGCACCGGTAAGGAGAGGGATAGATTCTCGACCACCACCGGGGAAGGGTTGCATAAGAGAGGTTTGGGGTCCATCCACATGTTGATGTATATCCAAGTCCACAACGACCGGGGAGGGAATCCCAAGAGCACCGGGCACAGGAATAACCGGGAGAGATTGGGAGCGATTGTCAGGGAGACCGGGGGTAAGGAAGAACTCGTCCGGATATTCTGCATCCCGAACCGGAGATTTAACGGGGGAAGGGGTAACGGGATGAGGTCCAGTGGAAGATTCCCCGGATGAGAATCGCGGTCCCGAATCCTGTCTTGATCCCTGACCAGAAGGAGGAGAGTCTCCCTGGCCACTCTGCTGTTCACTGGACGAGGAGCGAGTCCCTGGCGGGCCAGAATTCCGGGTGTCCACGGTAAGGGCTGTACCGGAAGTCTGGGCGGAACCTGTACCGGCGTAGGTACTGGCGTCAGGGGAGGGATGCATGGTGTGGCTGGGCTGAGAGACGGGTCTCTCCCGCCCTAAGGTCGTAAGGTCCAATTGAACGAAAGGGGTTTGATCCGTACGATGGCTGCGAGTGGTGAGGGGTTTGTTGAGCTGAGACACCAAGGGACCAGGGGGGGGAGTTTTAGGAGGAGAAACTCCACCTCGCATCCTTCCGTGTGAGTCCATAGGGGCACGCGTGGGGGAAGGGCTGTCCTGAGACCGAGCCACGGAATCTTCGGGAATGGGGAGGTTAGGGACCATAGAGAGACCAAGACGGGGATTGGACGTGGAATAGGACACTACGGGTCCCGGGAAACCATCCACATCCCGGGAGCTCGAGTCATACGGAGTCACCAGTCCTGCAGGCGCTGTGCGGAGTTCTCCGGGTTCCATCGACGTTGGCTGGCTGATCAGACCCTCCTCGGCGGCCGACGGTAGTGCACCCCCAGAGTTCTCCGAGAAGCCCTCCCCACGGGGAAGGTATCCCAGTTGCGTGGGAGACAATGGACCAATCCTTTGCTCCCCGCTCCGACCCGTCTTCCAGACTCCTCCTTCGAGAGGATGTTCCATCGATTCCACTCCTGGCTCCTGTCCGGTCTGCACGTGATCGCTGACGTTTCCCATATCCGGATTCATTCTGGCTAGAATCAGCAAACAAGAGACCCACCCACTTTAAGCACACCTAGGCTACACAGTAGGATTGTTGAGGGGAGAGCGCAAATGCTCGTCTTTGAGAGAAGAGAAAGCTATCTCGAAAAAGAGAAGGCTATCTCGCTAGGACCTCCAGACTGTTGGAGCCGGCTATCCTAGGTTGAGTTCGGGACCTAGGCCGCTACAACGGAACCGTCAACTCGGGGAAAAAAGACGGAAGAGTTGACGAAATCCAAATCCTCCGCAGAGTGAGACTTAATTAAAAAAGTTGAATTCCAGCAGCGATTTAAAGAAAAAACAAAAAGAAGGCGTTGGTGCTTGGTGAAGAGCCTGGGTTAGGCCGTAATGTGGAAGCCTAACACAGGTGATGAAATTTTATCGGAGCGTTTTGTTCGCTCAACCAACTCGCAACGAAAATCAAACAAAATCTGACAGGCAGGCACTTGCCCAGACGGGGCGCAACAAAGAAAAGATCCTACGCAGGAAAAGAAGGGAAATAACGCAATTTATGCTAACTCAAAGAATGCTCAAATCGGCGTGCAAGATCTTCTTAGAAAGACAACGGCTGGAATGAAGATGAAGGACGTTGTCTCAGAGTCACACGAAGACGCACGAAGGGCTAATTATCGTGGACAATGATGGCTGAAGATCCTTCCAGAAGTTTCCTGAAGTTTCGATCCCGCTGGATAACCCTACACTACTACACCGCCTGCTCTGTCCACAAACTACAAAAAACAACTACGTACACACCGGGTCTACGCCCGTCAATCCTACAGTAACCGGCCAAGTTACGTAAAAACCGGCAATTGACTAAAGAAACAAAACAACACTCCAAACAACGG
>CAXAKH010000051.1:0-13320 GCA_963969325.1 Lycopodina hypogea | reverse complement strand
GTGGTGGTATCTGTAAGCGTTGATTTAGTTAGTTCCTTGTTGTTTAGTTAGTGTGCAAACGCATAATAGTTTGTGAAAGTGCCTAGTCTATAAAAAATAAAAAAGTAAGAGGGTTGGCTAAGGCTAGGAAACAGACTAGTTTGGCTGTAAATCTGAGGCCTTTCAGACAAATCCTTCGTCAGAGATGATTTTGACAGGTGACAGACCTCTATGTATAGTGTTAGTCACAGGGGAAGGGGGTTTGGGGGTATGATACCCCATTTGTTTGTTTTGAAGTGCCTAGTCTAATTAAGGGAATGTACAGAACCAACTGTGCCTCAATTCGTACTCACAAACATAGATAAGGTCGAAAAGTGTAGAAACGTATATATCAGGAATCTATAGCTTGATCACAACTTGACTAGAAATCAGAAAAACGTATTCCATAAATAATCCAGAAGCATCTGTCAATAATACTGTAAAATATGGGATTGGATCTCACCTATGTATAGACATATATGTGCTTATACCTGTTTTTATGTTTGTTTGCATATAACGTTTGATTAGTTTGTAATTTATAGTTAACAGACTGTAATCTGACAAGGTGTGCCAGGAAGGTACAAATATATTTACTTTATTTTATTATTTATAATAATAATTATTCTTTAATATTTGTGATTGTACTTTCATAATTGAATTTCTATAACCACGTGTTTTGTGACATAACTGGGCAACGCATAGACAAGTTTCTTGAATGACAATTTATAACATTTCTGTATTTTCTGAAAGTTTATGTGATTCATTTAGTTACAGTGTTCAATAAAACAATTAAAATACACAGAGTCTACAACATTTAAATTAGCAGCCTACCTAAACGTGCACCGGCACACGTGCTTTGCATTAAAGCCTTGTATCACCTAACTATATATTTGAAAACTTAATTATTGTATACGCATCGATACGCATCAAGTGTTTGGATATGTCAATATGTCGAATCAGTAGCTTCTAATATAAATACTGACAGGCCAAATGCATTATTGTACTTTATCATTCAGAAGGAGTGGATATACTGAAGCCCAGTTTAATCTCGCTGTTGTCACTAAGCGTGAAACACTTGTATCCTACTGATCATCCCCAGCCCCATCTGATTAACATAGCCACACATTTATCGAAACAACCTTCGATTTAAACTTAACTTGACACTTGTGTAGTTAAAATACAATGACATAGATTAGTAACAGGCCTTGTGTAGGTGAAATGTCGTCTGGTTATAGCCACTTCACGATTTAATCACCGGTTTGATCACAGACAGTCAGTATGCACAAACGTTTACTGGCACACATGGTGACATTGGACACACGTAGTAGTTTATCTATATGACAGAATGGCTAAGTCAGGTAGGCCTAAACTCAGATATTTTTATTACAATTACGGATGGTATTATTTGAGAATCTCTACTCCATTTTGTGAACATACATGTATATCTATATGATTACTGCTCGTGTTAATATGCTCCACATGTTGAGAGCTTTTTGAGTAATTCTAAATACATATATACGTACTAGTTATATTAGTTTTAAGGAATACATGTAGCTCAACGGCCTGAGATTTTTTTAAGCTCTCTTTCCTGCTTTGTTCCACTAGGATCTCAAGTCCAAAAACAGTCAAGTGTGTCTCCAGGAGGGCAGACGACACACAATGGAGGTCGTGAGGTGATAGGTGGAGATGATAATGACCAGAAGGGGGTGGTACAGATTGAAAAATCCCTTGGTTTTATCAGAAGTGTCTCATTCATCGTTGGTTCCATAGTTGGTATGGAGACTCTGCTCTCATGTCTATAATATATAAGTTTATTAAACTAGACCCTATACGGTGGAATTGTGTGAAATGTCAACCAAATACGTGTAAATTGTCTTAATTCTATGCTGGACAGGGTCAGGAATATTTGTGTCACCCCAGGGAATCACCTACAATGTTGGTAGTACAGGTCTCAGTCTCGTCATCTGGTTGCTGTGTGGAGTGATATCAGCACTGTGTACGAACATTTATTTACTAGTCAATAAATAGTTTATAAACCTACATTTTCATTATCTAAAACAGGGGGCTATTAGCTACAAAGACCTGGATCATATTTTACTTATTATTATTGAACTTTAATTAATGATAGCCGCTCTTTGTTACGCCGAACTGGGGACCCTCATTCCCGAGTCGGGAGCAGAATACGCCTACATCAAGCATGGCTATGGTCGGGGTCTGGCCTTCCTCCAGGCCTGGCTCTCTATGACCATCACTGGACCGTCAGGTATTGCTATCATCACCATCACCAGCGCCACCTACCTGCTGGCCCCCCTCTACCAGGATGACTGTGGGGCTCCACCAGATCTCCTGGTAAAGCTTTTGGCATCTGTAGCCATCGGTAAGACATTCCAATATACCTATAGCCTATATTTTCAATATCCATTCATATCCATACATGTGGGCCTATCTAAGGGATTAGGAAAGTCATGATATTCATTTGTATTATACAGTATTCACTCATATAGCTGCAATTATAGGCCTGATAATTATGATCAGGGCCTAGGTCTGATATTGGAGATATGAACCTCAAATTTGTTGTTTTATTTAGTTGCCATTGTAGCAGTGAATTGCTACAGCACATCTGTGGGAGCCGATATCAATGTCATCTTCACCATCGCCAAAGTCTTGGCCATGCTTGTCATTATAGTGGGTGGATTTATACGTTTGGGCCAAGGTGAGATCAACTAGACACCAACATACTACTAAATATACATATTTTGAGATGAAAAAAATTCCTACTACCTGAACAATGTGCTATTTGTAGGGTATACGGAACATCTGTCGAAAGGTTTCGAGGGGACGACAGCCACTCCTGGTTCTGTGGCTATATCAATCTATGTGGGAATGTGGGCTTACACAGGATGGTGAGATGTGCTAGATGTCGTTTGCTCATCGGCTATCTTAAGACAATCCAACCGGGAATAGGGTTACATAATATACAATTCATTTTAAAATTACTGCATGTAGGCTATATATTATGTCAAAAATGTTCCAGTTTAGGCCTATACTAATCTGTTTTTGCAGGTCTGGATTGAATTTCGTGACAGAAGAAGTAAAAAACCCTTCAAAGTATGTTCAGAGATATAGAAGAAAATGTCCAGACATTTTAGTTGTACTTTGCAGCAAACAAAATATAAACTCCCTTAAACACCAATAGTAGGCATGTATGTACATGCACATCTATGGATTGCTGAAATGTAATTTCTCCCTAAGAACAACATATCCAAACTACAGCTAAGTCCCACGGGCTGCCATTATTACAAAACATATATATAATGTGATGTGTTGTGTGCAGAACCCTGCCCCTGGCTATAGGAGTCGGACTGACATTTGTCACTATCATCTACCTCCTCATCAACGTATCCTACTTCACCGTCCTCTCTCCACAGCAACTCATCACCTCACCAGCAGTAGCTGTGGTTAGCATACTACTAATATGTAAACTGATTATACTACTTCAGTATTAATTAGTTGTCTTTAGTATGCGAATATGGCATATATGTATATGGACAGTTGTTTGGTTGTAGACGTGGACACAAGAGATCATGCCTGATCTGGTATGGTTGATGTCGCTCTTCATTGCCATCTCTACAGCTGGTGCTGCCATGGCAACGCTATACGCCTCATCCAGGTGAGTGGACACTTAATTTCTGCACATCTATGGATACATGCCATACTTCCAGGATAGATACATGTAGGCATATATGTCATTATACGTTGTTACAGGGTGTTTTTTGTTGTGGCTAGAGACGGTAACATTCCTCAGGGGTTGAGTTACGTTCACGTCCGAAATAAGACGCCGTTTGTCAGCACAATAGTCACCGTGAGTCACTCTACAAATATATACCATAGCAATCAGTCTAATCACTGTGATTAAGCCCACCTGTTTTAATTCTTAGTAACCATTTTAGATATTTCCAATATGACTTGAAAAGTTTAATGATTAATATTCATATGAAATTACAGTGTATGGAATGTATATAGCCTATTTTTCTAAAAAAAACTAGCACATTTTCTCATAAACATGATCATGAACAAAAGGAGGTTGAAGCATATTTGTTTCTCTTCAGGGTATTATGAGTGTGGCTTACGTGATACCATCAAACATCAGTGGCTTGTTGAATATGTTTGGTTTTACCATGTGGCTGACCATGACAGTTACATTCGTCGCCGTTTTCATACTACGATACCGACAGCCATACAGGGATATGACCCGATCATTCAGGGTATCCTCACTATATATTATATAAATAACCTGATGTAGTCTTATAGAAAGTGCATGAACTATAAACTATCTTATAAATACTTTTCTTAGGTGCCTTCAGCTGTGGTAGTGTTGGCCATTGCCACAGGGGTGTATGCTCTGATCGCCCCACTGGTAGAAAACCCTCAGATTGAGATGATATATGCCATGCTCTTCATACTGGCGGGCCTCATCCTCTATTTCCCATTTGTCCACTTCGGTCTTGTCATACCAGGGACAGGTAAGGGGGGCCTAATTAATTTTTAGAAAAAAATAATAATTAAAAATTTAAAATTTTTTTTAATTCATTTTAAATGTAGCCTACGTACATTTTCTTCATTAATTCTTTAATATACGATATAACGTGTTGATGGAGTAGCTGCAAGTTTGACAGGGGTTTGCCTTCTTAACTGCTGCAGATTCGGTGACCACTTTCCTGCAACTGGTGATGCAAGTGTCTCCACCTCCCCAGTTTGACCTACAGGCTGAACATAGGAAAGCTGTGCTAGATACCAATATAGATGAAACAACACTAGCACCTGTTCTTAAAGAAAACGCAAGTCCTGGGAATCTACAAACGCAGCTATGAATGCTTCCGCTTACATACTTTGCCACATGCATGTTAATTATTTATATAGCTGTAAATAATCAATAGGGTTATCACATACTGGACTAGTTCTTAGCAAACTGCTATGCTGTATTGTTCTGGGCATTAAAACTATAAAGCCATTGTTTATTGAAATTTGGTTGCTTTATTACTAATTGCTTCATTAATGTGAGGTAATTGACTGCTCCATCTTAAGCAGAACGGATTGTAAAGTAGTTGTCAGCGGCAGTCCTGAACTGAAACATCCAGTCGCCATCCCAGCCATTACGAGGATAGTGTCTGTTGGCAACATCGGCTCCACACCACTGGTCCCACATCTGCAACACATCACAGCATGTCAGTCAGGCTATACCATGTATATTAATTAATTAATCTCCCTAATTAATCTAGGAGGTGGGATGATTACACTATCACATGATGGAGTACCATGAACCAAGCATTTTAAGTGAATTTTTTTGGTGCTGGAGTTCTGGAGCAATGCAGTAGAACTTAAAGGAATTAAAGTACATTATTATGCCCCATTTTGCCGGATAGCATTAGATTGACTATCTGATCCTGGAAATCTGATCCGAAATTAGCACACTTAGAAAATACGATACCAGGGAGATTCTGTGTCAATTTCCACCCGATTTCTTTAGAACAAATGGATGCTATTGTTACATTTGTCCAATGCACATTAGGCTATATGTAGATTTGGCCGTGATTTTCTGGAAGCTGGCACTTGTTTCCTTGTTCACCTTTCCGTTTTATATATGTAGATTTGAGTAGAGTAATGCCCTATTAATACCCTGGTGATATCTAGTTAGTCAGATCTCAGGGGCACAAAAATGACTAAGATTATTTCAAGGAGGTAACAAAAAGTCGTTAGTGTTTACCTCTACCACCAGCAACTTGCCTCGGTTGAATGAAAGTTCTGATTTAAAGAGGATGATCAATACATTTTGCTTACGTTGATTCCATCACCGACACATCCGGTGAAGATACCGGCATGGCCAAGGTTGTTCTGCCAGTCGTATACTCCATTGTTGAAGGTGGCTATGGCGGCATTGTTTGGAACGCTGCCACAGTTGGATAATACCTACATGTATATGTGCAATATTTACAACCAAATGATTACAGCTTGTATATAATAGCATTATACATATTATAGTGATCCGATGGTTGACTACGAATAACACTGCAGCCTGTGTAATTCATACAATAAAATTTCTATAATATTAAGCAAATTTATATAGTCAATAGCCTTATTTACATGTATAAGTAACATGGCTTTTCCTAAGCCATGAATGAAGACAGCGTGCATGCTTGTATATAATACAATAAAGAATATCTAACATTTTTTAATTACCCACAATGTATAGATTAACAAGGTGTATTATTAGAAAATATAATAATAATTGGAATTTGAATTTATAAAGCACCCTTTCCAAAGTATTGTCCAAGAGCGCTGTACAAGTAAAACATTGTGCTAAAAACAATTTATCATGATTAGAGGTTCATTTGGTAAAGTATGCTCACATGTAGTCCTGGAACCCAGTTATTAGTGTGATTTGGAACCTGTGGGTTGAATGGCCTCATGCAGTGGTTCCACACTAGGGAGGTACACTGACACGTGGTCCCGTCACCACAACCAAGAGACCATGAATTATTCTCACAACGTCCAGCAGGGGGCGTGTTACACACCACAGCTAGTAATTAAACAAGAGATGCAGTCTCTGGTTAATATTTCAGAGGGTACTACCAATTAACAATTGAAATATGTTTATTCACCTTGTCATGTATAAATGTATGCTGATGTCAGTTATAGATCTGAATAACCTTGGAAATTGAACTTAAGTAGAAAGGAAAGGTAATACTGAATAAAACCAATTAGAGTGCTTTGCCCAGAGTCAGTATTGGGACATTTGAGCAGTTTGAGTTGTTAATATTCAATATTACCTCCTTCTTTTGACTTTCTGAAATTCGATATCAGGACTTCTATTTACTCATATTCGGTAATTTCTATCCATTGATGTTTGATATGAACTTTTTCCAACTTTCCGATATTTGTCAAATCATCTGGTAAAGAATTTACCCATAGACAGTACTCAATAAATTTCTTTAAAATTTCATTATGATATCTAATATTCAAATTCTAGAGTTCAAAATTATCCATGCAGCCACCCACTATGAGCAGACTCATTTGAAAGCGTCATTATTATGTCATTTAAACAATTAAATCTTACATCAATGATAATAGGGAAGATTACATGAAACATGAAATTGTTTCATATATTTATAGTCGTTCGTAGGGAAAACTGTCACGTGTTAGAATTGAATAAAGACTTGCTGTTGAGAAAGATATACTCACACAAACTGTGTGCTGCAGCAACCACAGCTGCCAAAATTAACAGAGTCTTCATTCTGTTACAAGAGCAAAGAGAACAATGACAAATAATAGTCTACCTATAGAATACAAAGCAACATACATATTAATTTATAGTCGCTAGTTTGTTATCTTACCTGAATTGTAGAATGTGTTTCGTCTAAACGGTTTTAGTTTATCAACCCTTACATATATATATACACAATAAAACTGTAACTGATAAAATGAAATAATATTATCAATCATTATCGTAGTAGGATGGGTGCCAATCTTAATTTTACTAATGTACAGTAACTCAAGGTCATCATTATAAAGGAAAATGACTTACTAATTTTGATATCAAGGGTTTTCCTTGGCCCCACTAGAAGACACTAAATTGCCTACAACGTTATCAGCTAATTTACTTGGAAATTAAAATTAGTTTAAATCAATCAAGTGTATGTGGTTGTGATATTTATAAGCACCACACCAGCTGAGAACCCTCCCTATCAGCAAAATGAACAATTGTTAGTTTGAAGTAATTATTTTAGAATATTTATTTTGGTTAATTTGGTATATATGTCATGCTGTTCTATTTCCAGGCTGGACATATTTCATTCAGTGGTTGCGTAACAATTCTGGCAAGGTAGAATTAAGCCTTTATTTCTTTATTACAAGATTTAACATTTTGTATATTGAATAATTTTCCTGAATGGCTTGTGTTTAGACACCAATTCCAAGTAATATGCAGTGTTTAATGCAACTTGATGGTTGCTGGATAAAGAATAGTCCGTTTCCAACGATAAGTTAAAAAGCAGGAACAAAGAAACTTGCTTCAAAAGAGGCGTATGTGTACAAAAACTATGAATTAAACACTTGACAACTTCGCATATATTAGATGGCTGTAACATATTGCTTGTATACAACACATACACTTTAGTTGCTTACATTATCCACATATATATCTCACCTGTATGTATAGGCTTGGATTGCTATTATCACAAGTTGTGGCCATGTGTTATGTTATATTTTTAACTTGAAATGTTTCTGTTCAAGTTGTTAATATGTGATAAAACTAAACCATGGAGAGCTACGGGAATTGCCATGCATTACACACATGCTAAACATGTCAAGATTTTATGAGCAATTACCCATGCTCCATGCATAAATGAATATTGAAGTTCATGTTGAGTTTACCATTGGTAATGCACTGTTTTTGAATAAGGTTTTCAAATCACAGAACAAGGTCATTCAAAAAATGATGTATCAAGGTGATGCGTTCATAGCAGTAGCAAACAGCCCAACACCCATAAAGATTACGTGTGAGGAGGATTTTCCAAAGGAATGCTCCCTGAAGAAATGCCCATCAGAAGAGGTCCACCACCTGGTACCAACACAGGCTGTATGTCTGACCACAGCTAACAACTTGGTCCCACAGGTCAGCCGATGGGCCTCATGTCAAAGCCAGTCTGTCCCAACCAGAGCATTGTCCAGTTTCCACCCATTCAACAGCCCCTAGTCAAATGGGACAACAAGCAATGGCTTCACCACCATGCAATAATCAAGGTCAAGCTTTTATGCTGCCTTTGGGGCCATCCACGTTAAATAAATTTCGAATAAACTTTAAGGTCAAGTTCCTGGCTACCCAAATCAGCAAGGCCCAAACTCCGGTCATATAAATCAATTAGGTCAACAGCAGTTAACAGGACAGCAGCAGATCAAATCAATTAATTAATTCCAATCATGGATCACCATCTCACTGAATAGCATGCTTCAATGTTTTTACTTAATGATAAGAAAAAAGTGAAGTTGTAGCATGAGTGAAGTTGTCAACATTTCCCCTAGCTGATGTATGTCTATATCCTAGTACACAAATATTGATTGATCGATTGATATTATTAATTTGTTCCGTATCTTACAGCAAGACATATGATTTAATACATATAAAACTGTATAAAGTCAAAGCAGGCTTCTTCATAAACCGATTTAGTTTGTGAATTAGTGTCCATAAGAATCCTGTACAACTTCATGCTTTTTATAGTATATAGGAGTAGGTTAGAGGCTTCTCCTCAGGCTTAAAGCTCTCCTCATACATATCAGCCAAACACACGCTCGAGTGAAACCGGAAGAAGAGCATGAGCGGCAGACTTATGTTGAGTATAATTCGCCACGGTGTCTCGCCGTAGAAATCCTCCTGCGGCCCCTGAGTGATAATCTTCACCTGCAGTGTCTTAAAGACCCACATACCCACGTTGACGATAATCATGAAGGTGACTGTCCCTCTGCCCGGCTTCTCCCGTTCCTGGTGCTTGGAGAGGGCGAATCTCTGGAGGCCATCACATATGAAGATGGTCTGCAGGAGGCCCTGGACAATACTCAGCAACCCCGCCACAGTTTCCATTATAGTACTATCGGTATGCATGTCAAAGGCAATGTAGCATATGCTGTATATGACACTGAAGATGTCAAACATGAAGAGGCCGGTGAATGAAACCACTAGTAGGGTGTTATCAATTGTGTTGTCCTTCTCATCCGACAGCCCCATACGACAAGACTTACTTATGCCAACAATAACAGCCACCAGAAGTAAGCCATTGAGAGTCAGATCACTGACGTTGTATATCATGTTTGCCGATTCCTCTTCCTTTCTCTCTCTCAATGTATAGAAGAACAGGACTACCGATATGATAATACCCGCCAGGACAAGAACTCCCATGAAGAGCCCCCTATGGGCTTTAGCAAAGCTTGCCAGGCCGTCATGGGCGTGCCCCAAACCACGTGCTTCCTCATTATCGCCCTCCTTGGTGTCATCTTCTGGCTTATCATGCTGACCCGTCAGCGTTTCCTTCACACTCTTCAGAAGGTCTTTGGTGACCTTCACATCTAGCCCGGCGTATATCCCAGCATACGTTGCCATGGCGATCAGACTGTATTCCAAGACGAAGGGGAAGAGGTAGGGAGAAGCCTGCTTTAATAAGCTGTCCCTATCATAGCAAGCAGACATTGAGACATTGCCGTCAGGGTCTAGTATGACAAAAGTGCAAATATAATCAATATACATGTAATTTATCATAGGTGTTTAGACTTTGGTATTATAATTATATATTTTGTGCTAATTAATAGGTGTTTACTAACTAGGGTCTGCTGTAAGAGAGAAATGATGGCCATGAACTCCTTCCATAACCTCTCTCACCAGGAACCTGGCCCATACACACAGGTTGGTGGCCAACACGTGCATCAGACCCAACCTTACCAAGCCTCTCAGATGCTTCACTTGCAACTGAAATCAATAGGCACCAGTAGAGTATGTGTAGGGTAGCCTTTCGAAGATAACAATCAGTTAGGCCTGCACTAGGCTTTAGCTGTATCTACATGTGGTTCTAAAAGATGAGTTTGATGGTGAAGTTGAGTAATGGTGGTTGCCTCTGAGACTTACGGTGGTGTTCTTGAAGAGGAAGAATGTCTGAACAACGAGGAAGATGAGGTGGAAATACATGGACCAGATGACGGGGTAGTCTGGACATTCGACAGAGATGTGTCCGCCCTGGTAGTACTCTATCTCCATTCCCACGTACACCAGGTTAGCTATCCCAAACACTGAAACAAGCTAGGCCTATCAGTCATATTTCAACAGGTGTTGATTCACATTTATAAGACAATTAAGTAATATAAGTCTAAATGTATGTGATGATTGGAGTTGGAGCTTACTGATGCAGCCAAATTTGAGATAGAGACTGGCCCCAGCATGTCCCTGAGTTGCCGTCTGTGACTTTATATTGATGTACTGCACAATCTCGTCTTCGTATTCCTCAAAGTCAGCAATGTTAAAGTCGTCTGCTTCCGGTTCGTTCTGGTCACGTGACGCCAGCCTCCTTCTGAGCTGTGGACTGGGATTGGCTGATGGATCGACTGACCTCGTCGGGGGTTTCCACGCGGATCCTGTCAGTGTGGTC
This sequence comes from Lycopodina hypogea, assembly GCA_963969325.1. NCBI lineage: Eukaryota > Metazoa > Porifera > Demospongiae > Poecilosclerida > Cladorhizidae > Lycopodina > Lycopodina hypogea. The sequence continues at coordinate 2,116 of CAXAKH010000051.1, read as the reverse complement.
GACATACGCCTCGTGGCCATGCAGAGATGTTTTAAATCCGGATTATCCTCCAGTGATAGTCCCACAGGGTTGTTAGGCAGGGCATGATGTGGTGTATCACTACTACTATTGGTGTAATGACCACGATCTTGATGTTGATCAGGCTCTAGACTCTTACGTCTGGCTACTACTACATCGGCTATGCCCGCCTCCATGGCCTTGTTGTCGTAACCAGACAGAACTGCTTTCATCTTTTTCATTTTTTCATCCATTTTCTTCCGAATTTGCACAATCATCAAGTAGATGAGGAAGATGGACGACAGAGCGTAGAGGTATACATAAAATGCCTGTTATAAGTATTAATACATTCATGTATGTGTATGAAGCATAAGACTAGGAACTCTGCTTGGAGTCTTAGACACTCTCAGACATGTATTATACTATACACAAGGCCCTAATTCAAAATTAATGCAACTAAGATCTTATAGGCTATACTGATATTTTTATAATTTATACACACCCCAACTGCCCATTCTGTCAGCCACTCGTCTCGGAGAGCCTCGGTCACAGGGAAGGCAATCCCGATAAGCGTAACAATGATAGCGTAAAGAATGCTCGCACGGCCAACAGATGTCCTGGAAATGAACAAAATATAAAAGTATTTTAATAGTAGCCTTTATATAGTTATTGTGTGCGATTTTAAAATATTCTACATTGATTTACGTATTGTCTACTCACGATGATGTTCTGTTGCGTTTCTTCAGTTTACTTTCTGAAGTTTCGGGGTTTTCTTCCAGTACGAATGATACGATGGTCTTCTCCTTGTGTTGTGCTGAGTCACCCTGTTCTGGGGGACTAGTGATGTCGTCTGCCTTGGCAGCCATTGTGCTGTTATTTGTGTTGTGATTTTTGTTCCGAAAGCTGGACGTTGATGTCGCCTCTCTGATAGAATATGTGTGCTATTAAACATTGCTAACTTTGCTTAGAATAAGTAAATTATATTATACGCCAAATTTGATCAACTTTAGGTACACCACTATTCACCCTTAGGGATTTATAATTACAAATCAATCTATAAAATGGTCCAATATATAGTTGACACCATAACACAGCAGATGTGACCATACAAAGTACAAATTAATACTCACGAAGACATGGTTGCACGCTTATGTGTGTCCAATTTTTTGTGCAAAAACTGATCACATCCAAAGTTTCATTTTGGTAACAGATTTATAAAATGATCTTCGTTAATCTTCACCAACCACACAAATGACGAAGTTGTGAACAATTATAATATTTGCTTGATTTCAAATTGCTACAGCCCAACACTAACAACTACCAATACAACACCTGTACTGGTATCCGTGAAGAAATGTAAGTTCGAAAAGTTTTATTGTTCTGATCTAATTCAGGGATTACTTCAACAGTACTCAGTCCCGCCGATTGAGAGGAGATCTACGGTATATCATCCCCGACCCTAGCACTACAGTGTGTCAAAACCGATAAATAAAGATTAAATATGATAAATTTGCATGTCCATATTACTAGGTACGTGTCATGTAGTTGTGATTTTATTGCATGGACAAGGCCATAATCCTATAGATTGTTCCTCTCACTCCTCCACCCATTCTCTAACCAGTGTTAGTCTCAACACACAGGGTCGATAATCTATCATTATCTCTAATTCGATGGTTATGATGTGATAAATTTCATTGTCAGGGTTCTAGTCAAGTGAACATTTTAACTTGGGTTTATGCGAGGCACACATACAGACTAACTGTTTACAGATGTACAGTGTCGTTTATAGTTATAAAATAAAGTATATTTATTGATCTTTATTGTTATGATTTGTAGTTATATAGTCTGACTATATCTAGGTCATAGCGTACAGACAGTAAGCAGTACTAGTCAGTAGGCTTAGTAATACCAATTTTGATTAAACATATGAGTGAGATTTTTGGTCGGTGTACATTATATATACTCCATTGGACTAAATCTGTACTTGATGTAATAAACTTGTTCGCCACCTTTTACAAGTAGTAGAAGAACAGAAAATGACATGTCCTTTCGAAGAAAAGTTTGGTACACGTATGCATGTGATAGTAGGCCCTAATCCTCAATAATCCTCGAAAACACA
>CAXAKH010000050.1:0-14563 GCA_963969325.1 Lycopodina hypogea | reverse complement strand
AATATTATAAAAGAAGCAAAAAAGCTAGGGAGTGTTACCATCGGGCTACTGACGGATAGCGCAATCGCTAGTTACAAAAAACTGCCCTATATGACTTTTGAGCAACGCCGTCAGGTTGTCAAAAAAATTAGGGGCGTGAAAAAAGTTGTCCCACAAGACACGCTGGATTACACCGAGAACTTAATCCAATTAAGACCTGACTTTGTCGTTCACGGAGACGATTGGAAGGATGGTATTCAGAAGCACGTTCGGGAAAAAGTAATTCAAACTTTAAAGGAATGGGGAGGTCAGGTAGTTGATGTGCCTTATACAAAAGGAATTTCCTCAAGTGGCTTAAATAAAAGCCTGAAAGAAATCGGCACAACACCGGAAATCAGAATGAAAAGGCTCAAGAGGCTAATCGACTCTAAGCCAATTGTAAGAATTTTGGAGTCCCATAGTGGTTTGACAGGATTGATTTGTGAAAATATCAGTGTGAAACCCAATGGCCACGAAATTGAATTCGATGGCATGTGGTCATCAAGCCTAACAGATTCTTCGCTCAGAGGAAAGCCGGATATTGAATCAGTTGATCTGACAACAAGACTCCACAGCTTAAATGACATCCTGGAGTGTACGACTAAACCCATCATTTATGATGGAGATACCGGCGGAAAACCAGAACACCTTGCATTTACCATCAGAACCCTGGAACGGTTAGGCGTTTCAGCAATCATTATCGAAGATAAAGTTGGACTTAAGAAGAATTCGCTTTTTGGAACTGAGGTCCCTCAAACTCAGGATGATTGCCAAAGTTTTTGTGATAAAATCAAAACAGCCCGAAACGCAAGAGTTACGGATGATTTTATGGTCATCTCGAGAATTGAAAGTTTAATATTAAATAAGGGATTACAGGATGCGCTTGATAGGGCCAAGGCTTACATTGAAGCGAGCACTGATGGCATCATGATTCATAGCAAGGATAAAGACCCCTCCGAGATATTCAAATTCTGTGAAGCCTACAGCAAATTTGAAAACAGAAGGCCCCTTGTTGTGGTTCCTTCCAGCTTTAATCAGGTAACGGAAGATGAATTAGCCAAGGCGGGTGTCAATATTGTAATCTACGCCAACCACATGCTTAGAAGCTCCTATCCAGCCATGCTGGAAGTTGCCAAATCAATCCTTATAAATAGCAGGTCAAAGGAAGCTGACGATAAACTGATTTCTATTAAGGATATATTGAATTTAATACCTGGCACTAAATGATAGATGCTAAAAAGTTCATAGACCTGCTGGTAGAAAATAAGGTCGATTTTTTTTCGGGTGTTCCTGATTCTTTGCTGAAGGATATGTGCGCCTACATTACAGATGCAGTTCCATCTAGCAAGCATATTATCGCCGCTAATGAAGGAGGAGCTATCGCATTAGCCAGCGGCTACAATCTCGCTACTGGCAAAATCCCGTTAGTCTACCTTCAAAATTCAGGTTTGGGAAATTGTATAAACCCCTTACTGTCTCTTGCCGACGCGGAGGTTTATAGAATTCCCGTGTTAATCGTCATCGGTTGGAGAGGAGAGCCTAGGGTAAAAGATGAGCCCCAGCATATTAAACAAGGAAGAGTCATGATTGATATGTTAAAATCAATGGAGATTCCTTTTGAAATTTTACCAGAGGATTTTGACGAAGCCAAAGGCGCAATAAATTCATTGATCCAAAAGTGCAAAGAGAAACAATCCCCTCATGTGTTAATAGTCCGAAAAGGCACGTTTGAACCTTATCAGCTAAAGAATATACTGGTTACCAATTATGAATTGTCTCGCGAGGAGGCCGTTAAAGCGGTCATTAATACTTTAGACGAGACCGACATTGTAGTATCTACTACAGGAATGACATCCCGAGAAGTATTTGAATATCGACGAGAAATCCGTCAAAGTCACGACAGGGATTTTTTGACGATAGGCTCTATGGGTCATTCTAATCAAATTGCCCTCTCAATTGCTTTAGCAAAACCTTGTCAGACGGTTTATTGTTTCGATGGTGATGCCTCATTGATTATGCATCTTGGTTCAATGGGTATTATTGGAGAACAAAGCCCAAAAAACTTCAGACACATACTTTTTAACAACGGCGCACACGATTCAGTTGGTGGGCAGCCGACTATTGGATTTCAAACAGATTTTGGAGCAATAGCCAAATCTCTGAATTACAAACATCAGCTATTCACCGATTCGTTAGAGTCGCTGAGCAAAGGTGCCGAAAAACTTAAGACGCTTGACGGGCCTTCATTGATGGAGATCAGAGTGAATAAAGGTGCTCGTAAAGATTTAGGAAGGCCAGATATTTCGCCCCAAGCAAACAAGGAATCATTTCAACAATTTCTTAATAAGTAATGCAGCAAGTTGAATTCGGAGAAGGGAAATTAAGGAACCTTGAAATTCACTTAAAAGAACGGAATCCGAAAAATATTTTCCTTGTTACCGCAAAAAATTCCTTTGAAAAATGTGGGGCTAAAGCAATCATCGACCAGCTCTTACGAAGTTATACATATACACATTTTTTTGATTTTCAGGAAAACCCGCAAATTGAAGATGTTCGCAAGGGAGTAAAGGAATTCAATGTACTACAGAATGACCTCATAATTGCCATTGGTGGGGGTAGCGTGCTGGATATGGCAAAACTGATTAATCATTTTAATGATCTTAGCCCGTCGGAAATTGATGTTAAACAAAAAATTTCCAATCAGCTGAAACCAATGATTGCAATTCCTACTACCGCCGGAAGTGGAAGTGAATCAACCCATTTTGCAGTTGTTTATGACAATGGAGTGAAATATTCTATTGCTAATGCTTCGTTACTCCCACCAATAACGATTGTCGACCCGCTGCTAACCTATTCAACTTCAGAGTATCTGACAGCAACATCAGGATTAGACGGATTTGCCCAAGCGGTTGAATCATACTGGAATGTCAATGCCACAGCCGAATCAGATAAATATTCTGCTGAGGCCATCCAGCTATTATGGCAAAACTTACCAGCTGCACTTTCGATGAATAAAGACGCAAAGACTAAAGTTTGCTATGCTTCAAATCTTGCGGGAAGGGCCATCAATATCACTAAGACAACCGCTCCCCATGCCATATCCTACTCCTTCACTACTCATTTTGGATTGGCTCATGGGCATGCAGTAGCGATGTCATTACCTTTTTTTGTAAATTATAACTATGGGGTAACTGACAATGAGTGCAATGATGAGAGAGGAGCTGCTTATGTTAAAGAGCGGATGAAAACTTTTTATGCTCTTCTTTCGGCTAATTCCGCCTCAGATGCGCTACATAAAGTCTCTGATTTCATTGATAGCCTTCGTGTCAAAATTGATCTAAAGTCTTTGGGGATTTCAGAAAATGACATTGAGACAAAGATACTTCCGGAAATTAATTCTGAAAGATTGAAGAACAATCCCCGTAAACTCGAAATGGGACAATTGAGGGAGTACTTCAGCACTTTGTGATTCCCTTTATTGGAAATTACCACCTCCCCTGTAATTTGAAGCCCCTTTGGAAAATCTGAAAAATGAAGTAGGCGACTATCGTAATCAGAAGTATTGAAATTAGTACCGAGAACGATACCACTTGGCAAATCGCAACGGCAAGGATGAAAGTAATAATGGCGTATTGGTATTCTATTGGCGTTTTAGTCAACCTGCTGATCATGAGATAACCCATATAAACGGAGTTGATTAGCGAGAATAGTATAATCAGTAGATGCCTGTCCACACTACTGAAAAGGAGCACTTCCAGACCTAACAAATGAAGAGGTATCAGAAAAGGCAGGAATCCGGCAAATACTACCCTAAGTGATAGTAGCGTATAAACCAAAGAAGGATACGCCAACAGTGAAGATGACATTAATGCGATATCAATATTGGTAAATTGAGGAAAGAATGCATTTTCCTCTACCATAAGAACAAAGAAAGCCGGCTGTACACTTAGAAGAATAATGGCAATTGAGATTAATACCGCTTCAAAGGAACTAAAGACTTCAAAGACCATAAATCCCGTTTTGTTATGCCGGTAAATAGTAGCTGCATGAAGTGAGTATGTAATGGTAATGGCTATTACAATAGTGAGGAAGCTCAGGTTGTAAATATTGTGAATGATCAAAGACAGGATACCTGTGTTAAAAGTATCCAGGTAGTGATCCATAAATTCGCCAAATGCTGATGATCGATTTGTACGCTTCGCCTGTGCTCCGTCCAAATGATCACCTATCAGATAAGCATAAACCAAAATTGAAATAATTACAGGAGCAAAAGGGATAGCCTCGTGGTAAAAAGAGACCGCCAGAGCCACAAACATCAATCCGTTAGATATTGAAGTGATAAGGTTTGGAGAGACGCTTTCCGGGAAAAACTGTACCAAGGGGTAAACAAAGATTTTCTTGAAATAAGGCTTAATTACAGAACGGTCAATTGGATGGTATTCGTAAGGTATCTCCGCCATATTCTTCTGCAAACTATGGATTTCAGTTTCATGAAACCAAAAGCAAAACTAATCACTCAATCTTCTGCAAGAAACTTTGATACCGCAAAGAAATACATTTTTTTTGCATTTATTATTTGCATTTGCGTCTTCTCAAATCACTGCCGTTGATTACATAATGCCTATGAGTTTTTATTTACGCAGAATATCCCTATTCCTAGTTTTCATGTCACTGTTCCTTCCTGTCATTGTCTTTCATTTAGGCAGGGGTTTTAGAATTGGCGAGTTAGATGCAGTAATACAAATCCTTATCATTGAAGTTGTTGGGGTAGCCATTTTCTATGGGCTCTTACTCGCTATCTGTTTTGGTAGAGGGAAAATTTTCATGGCTGTATTACTCCCTTTCTTTTTTTTAAGCCTCCTTCATTTATGGATGGTGATCAACTACGGAGTCCATTTGGATGACAAATTGGCCTCTATGATGCTCACCACTCCTGTCAATTTTTGGGTAGAGTCATTAAATGGTTTTGAACTGGCTTTAGCACTCATCATCGTATTTACCTTACTTACTTACTGGCAAGCCTTTACGGCCATGCCACGCCGGGTCAAGAATATTTATTTAATTATTCCTGCGGGTATCGGAATAATGCTTGGAGGTTTTTTCTTTTTCGCTAAAAAAGAAGCTTTCAGCAGGGCGGTTCCTGCAATTGTCAGGATCAATCCCGTAACGCCCTTTATCTACTCTTATTACAGAGGTCTCCAGGTCAACGAAATGTTGAGTAAGAATAAGAATTTCCACTTTGGAACCTTTAAAAAGGATACGCTGAATCAGAAAGAGATCTATGTATTAGTCATTGGTGAGTCTTCCAGAAATGATCACTGGGAATTAAATGGCTATCACCGGCCGACCAACCCTTGCTTGAAGGAAACGGGGAATCTCATTAATTATCCGGATATGGTGTCTGCCTGTTTCAGGACCAGGGAATCTGCAGCCATGCTGGTGAGCAGGATTGAACCACAAAATTACGATAAGATAACAGAAGAAAAGACTATCATAACAGCATTTAAAGAAGCCGGGTTTCAAACCTTTTGGATTAGTAACCAGCAAAAAGGGATGTTTTATAATATGGACATAATTAATGGACTTAGCAATGAATCGGATTCCCTCATTCACGTCAATGACATCGCTGACAGAAGTATTGACGAAAATGTATTGCCTTATATTGAGAAAATAGTAAATCAGTATGACAAGCTTTTTCTGATTATTCATTTAAGAGGAAATCATCATGCCTACTATGACAGGTATTCTCCTGGCTATGAATCCTTTTGGCCGGCAGGTGCTGAGAATAGGGTACCTATGCATTACAGTTATATGAAAGAACTTATTAATGCTTACGATAACTCCATTTTGTATGCTGACCACGTACTCTATAATATTATTGTCACATTAAAGAATAGTGGAGCGGTTAGCAACTTAGTTTTTACAGCAGACCATGGCGAAGGTCTATTCGAAGGCTATCAGAAAAAATTGATCGGGCATAGTTTACGGCATACACAAATAGCGTTTAAAGTGCCGGCTTTTGTTTGGCATTCTGAAGGTTACCAGAATACTTATCCCGAAAAGGTGACTGAATTAATTAAAAATAAAGACAACCCTGTTCACGCAAATCAACTTTTTCATACCCTATTAGATGTCGCAAATATTTCCTATCCGGAAGAACAATTGAAAAAGAGCCTGGCCAGCGATGAATTCATTGCAGACTATCGAAGGGACGTTTTTGAAAATGAAAATATGAATTGGTTTTATAAACCAATTCATGAGATTGAAGATCAGGAGCCAGTAGATATTAGGGATCTGAACTAAGTAGAAAATCTAGTTTTTGAGTGCCATCCGCTTTGCGAAGAAGGGGATATTCCCCCGCTATTCGGGATACATCAAAGAAAATAAGGAATAATAGAGGAGTAACCCAAAAACCAACTCCTGCCAGTATAGTATTCAAAATATGGAAAGAGGAGGCGAACAATAAGAAGGAAATTTTTATCCTATTGTTATTCGTAAAAATGATCAGTGGGAATGTAAAAGATGGCTATTATGATGATCACAATTGCGGATCGGGTGCGATATCCAAGCATTAATGAAATCGTTGCCAATTGCAAGACCACAAAAACTATAAAATTTAATGGAGGGTAAGTTTGAGTAATCCCAAGTACTTCAAAGTTTACTAACCTACCTTGCGTTAGCATGACACCAGAAAATATACGAATCATATCAGATAAGCATAACAGGAACGATGAATAACTATGATGCCATAATAATTGGAAGTGGTTTTGGAGGATCTATGACGGCTCACAAATTGGTGAATGCCGGTAAGAAAATATTGATGTTAGAGCGGGGAGACTGGGTCAAAAGGGGACCCGAAAACTGGGAAGCAAGCCAGACTCTTGAATTAACCCCTCAATACGATAAGAAAAGCCCGCTTAGAGTCGAATCCGGCGGCAATCAACCCCAAATGGGTCAGTACTCCTGCGTTGGTGGCCCGTCTGTTTATTATGGCGGCGTTTCCTTCAGGTTTCGGGAAAACGATTTTGTGCCACCAATTGATATTACTGGAGATTCTTTGGCAGAATGGCCCATTTCCTACAAGGATTTAGAACCCTTTTATGACGAGGCCGAGAAACTTCTCAACATATCCGGTCAGGCTGGAATAGACCCGACCGAGCCACACCGTAATGATGATTTTCCTCAAAAACCTGGAGCATTGGCTGATGTTTCTAAAAAGGTCAAATCTTCAGCTGAAAAGCTTGGGCTTAATCCATTTCATCTTCCGCTAGCCATCAATTATCATGATGATAATCGTACAATTTGTCAGGACTGTACCACCTGTGATACGTTTGCCTGCGCAGTAAATGCCAAAAATGATCTGGCTACTCTAATAATTCCTGATTTGATTGCCAGGGGCATGGAACTAAAACCCAATATAATCGTTGTTGAACTTCTTCATTCTCAAAATGAAATAACCGCGGTTAAGTGTTTCGATAAAGGGAAAAATGAGTTGATAGAATTCACTGCTGACAAAATAATTTTATCAGCAGGCACCATAGGATCGCCTTCCTTATTACTTGCTAGCAATCTGGATAAAGTAAATCCGGGTGGTCACATAATTGGAAGGTATCTTATGAGGCATCTCAATGCCATCATCTTTGGGATTTACCCGGGAAAAGCAGACAAAGAAAAACGGTTTCATAAGCAGCTGGCCATTTTGGATTACTATTTCGGGCATTCTACGCTTAAAACCAATCTGTCCAAAATTGGAAGCCTCCAACAGATTCCAACTCCTAATCCGGCGATAGTTGAAAATGAGATACCTGGCATATTCGGAAAACTCCTCGGAAAGGCAGTCACACTGCTCACCGGGCTTCTGGCCATCGCCGAAGATCAGCCTCAATTTCAAAATCGGATAGAACTTGACCCGAAAGTTGTTGATGAATATGGGTTACCTCAGCCAGTCATCAGCCATGAATACTCTTCTCGTGATCATGAGGCACTCCAAGTATTGATTAAACCTGCCAAAAAAATAATTGCTGGAACTGGGGCACTGACTCATTACGTCCATCACATTAGAACTTTTTCTCATGCCGTCGGAACTGTAAGGATGGGAAATGATCCTAAACAGTCAGCATTAGATAAGAATTGTCAATTTAGGGGCATTGACAACCTTTGGGTAGTTGATGGCAGCTTTATGCCTACCTCGGCCGCCGTAAACCCAAGCCTCACTATTGCTGCGAATGCTTTGCGGGTAGGTGAAATTCTTGCCAGGTAACCTTCATGCGGCTGTTTCATCGACAATATTCCCATCTGGATGAAGAAAGAGTCATTAATAATTATCTGGCTGGGATAGATACCCAGAATAACTTTGTAGTAGACATTGGTGCGGGGGATGGCGTTAAAATGTCCAATACCTACCAACTTTATAAGAAGGGGAATCCAGGGGGTGCTATCGAGTACGACTCATCCAGATTCAAAAGCCTTGAGGCCAATTACGCTGGCCTGTCAAATGTCAGTAGAATTAACGAGAAGGTTTTTCCCGAAAATATTGCTCAGATTCTAAAATCCATCCAAACTCCAATGGACTTTCTTCTATTGGACTTAGATATTGATGGGTACGATTATTTTGTATTGGAATCTATTCTCAAGGCCTACAGGCCGATTGTGATCATCACTGAAATAAATGAGGCTATTCCTCCTCCATTGAAATTCAAAGTTCTACCTGATGAGAATTTCGTTTGGAAAGGAGGGCATTTTTTCGGTTATAGTATTTCCTGCCTCGATGAGATTATGGAAACGTTCAACTATTCACTGGTCGAACTACACTACAATAATGCCATCCTTATTGCTAATGATTATTGGAAAGGGAAATCGCTCTGTACCGAAGCAGCCTACATTTCGGGGTATTGGAAAACCCCCAATAGGAGGAAGAAATTTCATTATAATAATGATTTGGAATATCTATTTGATCTATCCCCGCAACAAATGGCAGAACATTTAGAAGACTACTTTTCCGGCCAGCAGAACCAATATCAATTGAATTATTAATCACACTGGCATTAAATCCTCACCTTTTACAAATTCGGTAAAAAAATCTTTCTAACTTATCTGCCAATTCTATCAACATGGCAGAGAAATCGAAATTGACAGCAGACATTAAGAAACTTACAAAAAAGGAGATTGACAGCTCACTCTTGATAGAAGTGGCTTGGGAAACAGTCAATCAAGTTGGTGGCATCTATACAGTTATTAGATCAAAATCTCCCTTTACAGTAAATTCCTGGAGAGACAACTATTGTTTAATGGGTCCCTATATGGCCGATAAAGCTTCCGTCGAATTCGACCCAATAGAAGATGAGGTGGATGACCCTTATTATCAAGCGGTGGTTGAGATGAGAAAGATGGGATTAAGAGTTCTGTATGGCAGATGGTTGGTTACCAGTCGTCCAAAAGTGATATTATTTGATTTACAGACAATAAACGACAGGTTAGGTGATATAAAGTATTCGCTATGGAAAGATCATGGGATAGGTACGCCAGACAATGATTCTCTGATTAATGGTGTAGTTATGCTCGGAGAAATGGTTCGTATTTACATGACTGTTCTTAGTGAGAAATTCGGTGATGAAAGAAATATAATCGCACATTTTCACGAATGGATGGCCGCTTCTTGTTTACCGGCAATCAGAAAGCATAATTTAAAACTGACATCTGTCTTTACCACACATGCCACCATACTAGGTCGTTATCTGGCAATGAACGATCCCGTTTTTTATGATCACCTGCCATTTTTTGATTGGGCAAAGGAGGCAAAACACTTTAACATTGAGGCAACTGCCAGTCTTGAAAGATCTGCTGCTCACAGTTGTCATGTCTTTACAACAGTCTCGGAAGTAACTGCACACGAGTGTCGCTATTTATTGGGAAGAGAGCCCGACGTCATCCTTCCGAATGGTATAAACAACCAGAGATTCGAAGCCCTTCATGAATTTCAGAATCTCCATCTGGAATACAAAAAAGCGATTCATGATTTTACCATGACCCATTTCTTTCACAGCTACAGTTTCGATCTGGACAAAACGCTTTATTTCTTTACTTCGGGTAGATATGAATACCTCAACAAAGGTTATGATCTCACTTTGGAAGCACTTGCCAAACTAAATCATCGACTAAAATCTGAAAAATCAGACATCACAATCGTAATGTTCTTCGTTACGAAAAAACCCTATTCTTCAATTAATGCCCATGTTCTTCAATCAAAAGCAATTTTAGATGAACTCAAGCATACCATTGATGCCATTAAAACTCAAATTGCCGATCGGTTATTCTATAACGCAGCAGTTTCGGGAAATGATCACCGGTTGCCTGAAATGGGCCAATTCGTCGATGATTATTGGCGATTACGATACAGAAGGACTTTACAATCATGGAAATCCAATCGCTTACCATCTGTGGTTACGCATGATCTGTATGATGACAGCAAAGATGAAATTTTGGGCTTTCTGAGGTCTTTGGGAATGATGAACAAACCTGAAGATAGGGTCAAGATTGTCTATCACCCAGATTTTATCAATGCAACGAATCCACTTTGGGGAATTGAGTACAGTCAGTTTGTTAGGGGCTGCCATCTTGGAGTCTTTCCTAGCTACTATGAGCCTTGGGGATATACCCCACTTGAATGCATTGCAAGTGGGGTTCCAACAGTAACCAGTGATTTGGCTGGATTTGGTGATTATGTCATGAAAACGATGCAAAATCACGACAAATACGGTTGCTATGTGGTCAATCGCTATCAAAAGGGATTTGGTGAATCAGCAGGTCAGTTGGCCAACACCCTATATGACTATATCAAAATGAATAGAAGGGAACGTATAGAACTCAGGAATAAAACAGAGGCCTCGTCTGTACAATTCGATTGGGAGACACTTGGCAAGTATTATCATGCCACATATAAACTGGCATTGGAAAGAGCTGATTAATCTCCTTGTTTCTATTTACTCCCAGAGCCGACAAGATCGCCCAATATCCTAGCCAATAATGGTGCTTTATAACTTTGCAATTTATTGACTAAGTCTGAATGCATTCTTTCTTTATTCTTTGTTGACAAAATTGAACTGATCTCTTTCAATTGGGAACCTGTCAAATGATTAGCTAATATTTCGAAATGAACAGATTGACTTTCTTTTTTGGTCACTTGCAATTCATCGATAGACAAATCCATTAAATCCCGAGCAATTCTTTTACAAGTATTCAGGGGATCATAATTCGAGGATGCATCTCTCAAAGCCCAACTTCCATAATCAATCTTCAGGTTCTCGATTCTCATAACTCGAGGATCACTGCTCCCGAAGATTTTTGACAATAAGGTAGAAGCTGTACTTTTCCAAGCCTCTAAATCAAAATCCTTCTCACCAATCTTCTCCCTTTGCCTGATTAACATTTCAATTTGTCCAGCAACTTTCATTGACTTTACTTTTATTGTAATTTAGAAATTAAACGCGTCAGGACATTGTCATTTAAAGACCATTTTTCATCTATTTCTGAAGATTATGCCAGGTTTCGGCCCACCTATCCCGACGAGCTTTATCAATTTATACTAAAGCATGTCTCAACAAGAAGTCATGCTTGGGACTGCGCTACCGGCAATGGACAAGCGGCAATAAAACTTGCAAGTTATTTTGAAAAAGTTACGGCCACCGACGCAAGTCAGGCCCAGGTAGAAAGTGCAGTACCACATGAAAAGGTTTCATACGAAGTTGCATTGGCAGAAGATTCTGGACTTGATGACAATTCCGTGGATCTTGTAACTGTTGCCCAGGCTTTGCATTGGTTTAATTTCGATGAATTTTATGAGGAGGTCAGTCGTGTTGCATCCAAGGACGCCATTTTTGCCACCTGGAGTTATGGGCTTTTTAAGTTCAGCAACCCCCAAATGGACCAGTTAATAACTGAATTCTATGATGACATCGTTGGTCCATACTGGCCACCTGAAAGGGTTTATACCGATCACCAATACCGAACAATACCATTCCCATTTAATGAAATAGAGTCACCAACCTTTTACATGGAAATGGACTATTCGATTGAACAAGTTATCAACTATTTGGGAACCTGGTCAGCGGTAAAAAACTACAGGAAAGAAGTCGGTCAGAATCCGCTTCCAGGAGGATTGTTTGAAAATCTGCAACTTCATTGGAATGAATCAATCCCTGAAAAAACAGTTAAAACACCTATTTATCTTCGAATGGGTAGGATTGAATAATTAACTATTATCTATACGGCGTTCACAATGCCCAAAGAATGTTTAAATTTCAATAAATCTTATACTCATGAACAGATTTCTATTTACAATAATGTTCTTGGTCTATATTCAACCTGTTTTTTCTCAAATAACCGGGGCTGAATTATTAGAAAAAACTATTGCCTGTCACGACCCTGAAAATGAATGGCCACAATTAAGTGCCAGGTTTTTGTTGGAGCAAACACGTCCAGACAGACCCTCACGTAAATCAGAATTGATTCTTAAAAATGGAGAAGACTATTGCAAGATCACTGAAGAACATGACGGAAGCGATATAATTGTAAGAGAAATTAGAAATCATTCGGGAACAGTGACAGTTAATGGATCTGAAAATTTTAGCCAGGAAATATCTGACAAGTATTGGTTGTCACACGATCGGATATTAAGAACAAGAAATTACTATATCTACCTCTACGGATTACCGATGAAGCTAAGAGATCCGGGAACAATTGTAAGAGACGAGGTTAAAACTGTTTTATTTGACGGTAAAGAATATCTGGAACTTGGAATTACTTATGGTGAAGGAGTGGGAACTGACAATTGGTTTTTCTATATAAACCCTGATACCTATGCCATGGAAGGCTACAAATTTTATCAGGAAAGCGGAAATGGCGAATTCATTACAATGGAAGGTCTGTCCTCACTTGGAGGAATCAAAATTCCAAAGGTGAGGAAATGGCATACAACCAAAGACAGCACATTTCTTGGAGCAGACATTCTGACCAAGGTTGAACTGATTAGATAGGTCAATGGGACAATCCAGGAATGCTGTATATTATGTTATAATTTGTGTAATTCTATTTTCATGTAGTAAAAATCCAAAGGAAACTGTAAAACTTATCGAGACAACCGGAGGTACCCACTACTCCATAGAACACACCGAACAAGTTGTTGTATCCATAGGAGACTGCGCAAGTTATCATGGCCCCGACTTGCGGGACACTGAAGGTGGCTCCTCTTTAGCTGGAACGGGATTTATTCCGAAATGGAGGGATAAATCTGTAGGTAAACTTTTTACTTACACCAAAAATGGTACTAACCGAGTAACTGAGTGAGTTTTGAAACAATTCAAGAATTCCAAAGCGTTTGGATTTTTCACAGATAATCTCTGCACCCGGGGAGTAGAAAAGATGCCGGAAGGAGAATTAGATGCCTATTTGGGTTATGATAAACATCAAAGGATAGGGTATTTATGATGCGCCTGCCCCTCCAAAGGGATGTGTTCTAAATCCAAAGGTAAGCGATCTCCAAATTTAATAGCGAGTTGTTGGACGGTCAACCCCCGGTTTTGAAGTGGTGCTATCCATTTCTTTTCAATATTCCGGGTGGCCAAATATACCAGTTTGAGTAAGGCCATATCCGAGCTAAATGCCCCCTTGGTTTTAGTTACTTTCCGGATCTGTCGGTGATAACCTTCTACCGCATTGGTAGTGTAAATCAGTTTGCGTATTGGGGCTGTATACTGAAAATAGGTGGTCAGTTTCTCCCAATTGTTTTGCCATGACTGGATCACAATTGGATATTTACCCTCCCACTTTCCCGCCAGGTTTTCTGGTTCCATTTCTGCCATCTCTTTGGTATCTGCACGATATACCAATTTGAGGTCGCACATGAATCCCTTCCGGTCTTTGCCGGCTACATACTTGAGCGAATTGCGGATCTGATGAATGATACAACTCTGTACTTCAGCTTTTGGATAAACACTCACTATGACCTCTGAAAAGCCCTTGAGATTGTCTGTACAAGCAATCAGAATATCTTTCAAGCCACGGTTGTGCAGGTCACTGAGTACCTGTAACCAGAAGTTGGCTCCTTCGCTTTCCGACAGGTACATGCCCAACACCTCTTTCATACCAGAGGCATTGATGCCCGGGATATTGTACAAGGCCTTATGCTCAACCTTACCTTCTGAACGAACCTTGTAGTGCATCGCACCTAACCACACCATGCAATAGACAGGCTCCAATGGCCGGTTTTGCCAGGCTTTCACTTCCGGAATGATGCGGTCGGTGATTTGACTCAACACGGTATGGGAGATCTCTGTATCGTATATCTCCCTGATATGTTCACTGATGTCACGAAGGCTCATTCCAAGACCATATAAGCCAATGATCTTGTCCTGCAAACTGTCTGCAGGAACAGTCTCCCGCTTCCTGATGATCCGGGGCTCGAAAGTGCTCTGCCTATCCCGGGGTGTCTCTATCTCGACTGGACCGGTACTGCTTTTGATTGTCTTCCTGCCTTTGCCATTGCGCTTGT
>CAXAKH010000049.1:0-22873 GCA_963969325.1 Lycopodina hypogea | reverse complement strand
GGTCCTTGGTTTGTATCTTCAGTCCTCCGTTATATTATAACATTTATCCCCTTCTAGCTAAGAATTACTATACAATCATGCTCCAAAAATTACTTGATTATTTTATTCATCCTGCCTTGCTTTCATATTTACAGTCTAGCGTATAGTGTTGCGTCTATAGTGGAGTAATTTATTTATTGGAGTAAAGTCTCTGGCTACTGGTTGAGTTTAGGAAAGAGTTTATGGGCTTGGTGCTTGTTCCCCTCAAGGGACTGTCCCCTGTTGGTTACATGCCCAATGTTCCTTGCTGTACCTATTATTACACTCCCTTTTCTAGGGTGAGGTTGATTAAGCGACTAATGCGTGATTGTGTCACTGCACCCGCACCTCTCCCATAAGTTCGGCAGTTCTCCTGAGATCTCCCCATTCGCTTGCGTCAAAGGTGCTGGTTCCGGCCCTCTCGCCTACTCGCTCATTCTTCATCCCCCTTCCCCCCCCCCCCCCCTCCCCTCCGCCAATGCCCCTTCGCTATATACTCAGGCGTGGCTAGAGTGGAGAGGGGGGGGGGGGGGGCGTGTCAGGTTGATGGGGCGGGGGGCTTTATGTTCCCTGGTGCTGGTTTTTCCGGGGGATCTGTTTCGCCAGCCCTTCTCTGCCTTGTGGTATTCTTGCCTGTAGCTGGCTAGGACATATTCAGTATGGCATATGGATCATTAGCTCCAACGTCGTTATCGTATCATTGCAGTATGAAAATATCGCCTAATGTCCGTACTAATAGGTTTACTTTAATTACTTGACTGAAAGAGGCATGAAAGATTATTGTAGTCGTTTCAATTATATGCCATGCATGGCTCCTCTCTTCAGGGCAGAGAAAGCCGAGCATCGACACGATAGGTTCGGCATCTGATCTAGGTTCGGTGGAGGGGGATGGTCGGACGGTCCTGGGGGTTCCTGATGGCCAGGACCTGCTCTCCCTGCCTACCTCCGCCCGCTGGGGGTCCAGTCCCTCTACTCCCAGTAATCGCAGCCTCCGCTCCAACAGCGAGTGGAGTGAAATCATTAGATTGAATAGAAAGGATTCCATAGGGTCTTTTCACAGTGATGAAGAAACCCCATCACCGTAAGTTACTCAGTTTTGTTTAATTTTGTGTAGTCGATTGTATAGTCCTAGTACCATTCTACATGTATATTAAATGATTATTTCACATACATGTATGCATATATACTGTCCTACAAATTATTATTGTCATTTTAATATTGGATTGTTTTTTAATTGATTGATCGCACCACATTCTATGCGTTAAACTACCATTTGATTACGAGATTAGAAACCATTAGGCAAGACATAATTATATAACGTACAGTTGCTTACAAAGTATTCATAGTGAGAAATGCAATTAGGCCTATGTGATTTGGCCCTTCTTTCGTAGAGCTATACGGATTGGCTTTACATCTGACTCTGTAAAATGCTAGGGATTACATCACGACATATAATGAAGTCCTTTTTTGGATATTGACCTTGTTTGCAAACTTATTATACAGGACAATAAGCTCCGTGATGAGCAGTCGCTTGAAAGATTTGGTGCGCCGCTTTAGCACGAGGACGGAGTATTTCAAGGAAAAGACCGTCCAGCCACCCACTCCTTCAACTGACGGCCTCGATGCCAAGTCAGGTAAGACTATAATATATATGCTCTCTCTGCATGGTGTTTTCCCCATATGTTCTCTTGTAAATACTGATCACCGGGAGCAAACACGTATAACAAATATGTGTAATTATCGTATTTATGAATATATATTTCTAGCCACCTCAGGAGCGTCTGCCGCCAATCTTGAGCCACCACCACGCCAACATCGCCTTGACTCCTTCGTACCGGCCTCGTCCAGGGCAAGCGGCAATTCCGGCGTGGACCAGGAGGCCCGCTACATTGGTTTTGGCAAGTGTAAGATAAAGATCCCCAAATTGTCTGGAAGGATTTCACTGAACACCACGCTGGACGCGACAAGTAAGGACAAAGATTAAACTATAAGAGCTTGTATATATATAAAAACTTTTTATAATATATTTAATTTATCACTTTTAAGTTATTGCCACTCTTTCTATACAGATCATTTTTACATCATGTGGTTGGCCATTGTGACTATCGCCTATATGTACAACGCCATCAGCTGCACCCTCCGCGCCAGCTTCCATAGAGCCAAGTTCGCGGAGCCCGACTATGTGCGAAGAAACTTCACAGTAGAAGTCTGCGAGGTCGTAGAAAACGTGACCACTTCAGTTTACGACATGGTTTCCACCTCCGTGTATGAGAACCTAACATCAGTCGTGACCACAGTCATGGCTACAGAGGTTGATCTAGCTTACACCTCTACCACTGAAGCTGAGGAGATTAGGAACGAGACGTGCTGGAATGAAACAGAAGCCAGACTGGTTGCCGTCACTAGATATTACCCAGGTTATGAAACGGAAGAAAACAGGAAGTATTGGTGGCTATGTGATTACCTAGCTGACTTACTGTACGTGCTGGATATCGTGCTTATTAAGAATAGGGTGAGGTTCGTGAAGGACGGCTTACTTGTGGTGAGTATGACATACAATACATTTTACTCATAATTGTTCCCTCATTAGTATACAATCAGGTATTTTACCCAAATGAGTTGTTCTTTAACGTGTGTCTTATATAATTTGTATGAGCCTGTTTAACTGAACACAGCAAGAAATTTAGTTTGTGCCTTAATATTCTTCACAGAAAGACAGAAAGGAGTGTGCCAAAAATTATTTTTCCAAGGTGGAATTCAAGGTATTGAAATAACCGTTTTCTTCGCCTTCTATAGTGGTAATAATATTTGTTCTGCCAATTGATATGAATATTCAACCAAATTGATTCTGAATTAGACAAATTTTCATTCAGTGGGACCTTGCTGCTCTCATACCATTGGACTTGTTATACCTGATACCAGCGGTTAAATATAATTCGCTGGTCCGACTCACCCGACTGTTCAAGGTAATTACAGTAACTGTACACGCTATTAAAGTTAATCTAATTATTATATGACTGTGTACTTGACGTATTTAGGTTATGGGACTGAATTGATGCCTAATGGTAGATATAAATGGTAAATATAATAAGTGTAATATTAATTAAATTAAACAAACGGATATTTTCTAACAAGAACGCTAATGCTGACAATTGATCACATTAATAATTATAAATATGTCTGTATATATATATGTTAGATCCACACTTTTTGGGAATGTTATGATCGTTTGGATCAGACAGTAAGCTCTGCTCATATCGTTAGGTGAGCTGCGGTAAAATCACTTATCTTCTAATTTCTCAGATTTGCTTCTTAAAAGGCTACCAACTTGCTCATAGTGCCTTTTAATTTCTCCTAAATTTAACGTTACTGCTCTGGTTTTCATGCTTGTCCTTTTCCTACACTCCTACATAAACAGTTCACATTGTTTTAGTGAACTGGTATTTGAATGTCAATGTGATCTTGGTATATCTAGCACTTTGACATTTAATTGTTGTTCATCGAGCTTTATAGCAATATAACGCTATAGGCCTGCCTACAGTGGAAGTGTTAAATGCTTTCAAATTAAAGGGTTTTTTTACTTTTTCCAAATGATGTAACTTAGAATGTAGAGAACATTTTACTACCTTGTAGTTACTCACCGAACGTGCCTATATTGAACAGAAAATGTGTTATTTGTAATGATTTGCATATATTATAAAATGTTTATGCAGGTCCAATATACATGTATATGCGTTACATACAAGCCAACCTGTATATGTTATGTACATATGCAGCTAATGAGGGGGAAGTGCCAGTCATTATATAATAACTTATTTTCTGAAAGTTTCAATCATAGGTTTGAATTGGGGATCATACTATATTACCATAATTTATGAACAATAACTTTTTTATGCTAGGCATGTAAGTTACAAGTAGGCTTCTAGACATTTTCTGGCATGATTTAGTACTGCATTCCTACGAATTCATCTCACCTATATACATCCTATATTTCCTTTATTAGTTCTATTTCGAAGGGCTTTATGTTAATTTCTATATATATATAGTTGCAAGTCATGTGGGAGTTCTTTGACAAACTGGATCACATGGTAAAATCCTCGCACTTTGTAAGGTGAGACTCACATGTTAGCATATTTAATAAGCATAAATGTATACTGCTGTATACGTATGTATGCTTAAATAGATTTGTTCTGTACACGTATATGTATATGCATTATTTTTATATCGTATTTTAACCTGATTATGATTATGAATACTAATATTTATATTAGATTAATAGTATAATAAAGCAGTTGCCTATTTGTGAAATTAATAGTTAAAATTACTAGTAAAATCAGGTTTTATGTAACTAAATCTGTTAAGGTATGTGGTGGAAATGTAGATCGACCCTACATGTATTTTGTATCATATATGTGTCTATCACAACTCTTCGTTGTGTCTCCTGCTTTTTTTGTTCTTATTGCACCTAATATAAACTCTTACGTCATAAGCCATATACTCACTATAGGCCATTTAAGTATTTGCTAATTCTGCTAGTGCTATCCAGTATATATTGTAGCCAATATTTATCAATTTAGAGCTCATTAAATATATTACCTGTAACAATCCGCTCATTGACCCATGAATGCCTGGTTACTTTATTGAATAATGTAACTTTGAAACCTGGCAATTAGCCTACATAGGCCTATGCTACATGATACTCTCTATGACGTATACAGGGTAGCAAGGACGTTGACGTACATGTTGTACCTTATCCATCTGGAGAGCTGTGGATACTACGCTGTTTCTGCCTATGAAGGCTTAGGACTGAATGAATGGGTGTATGATGGAATCGGAAACTCGTAAGTCTACTAATATGTAAATTCTGACACATCTCACATGGGACTAAATATTAACAGAAATACGTGTACATGTACGTGTTCTCAAACATACACGATTATGTGTATATATATATATATATATATATATATATAGGTACATCCGATGTGTGTATTTGGCGACCAAGACTGCCACTTCCATTGGGAACAACCCCAGGCCCCAGAACCAGCCAGAGTTTGTGTTTATGACCGTGTATTGGCTCTCAGGGGTGTTCGTGTTCGCTATGTTGATTGGGCAGGTGAGATATCTATATCTATCTTTTTCAAATATATTTTGTGTAGCAATTTAATTGTTCAAATTTAGTGGCACAAAGGTGTTTAATTTTTGCTCTGCCAATATGTTTCAAGATAAGGGATATATTTGAAATGGCTGGGGCTGCAAAGGACCAATACAGAAAAACTATGGACAACACGATTTATTACATGAAGTCTCTCAACATTCCAAAAGATTTGCAAGACAGGGTCAAAACTTGGTTTAATTACAATTGGGAACATTCCAAAACACTCAGTAAGTGCTTTTGTCCCACATGGTTTGTGCCGAGATATTATTCGAGATATTAACTGAGTGTAATGATCTTTCTAAGCTTCACTAATAATGGTAGTAAAATATATTTCAAATTATACTGACTACTATAACATTTTATTCTTGCAGATGAAAATTCCTTACTGGAAGCTCTTCCAAAAAAGATGAAGGCAGATCTGGCAATACACGTCCATTACAGTACGCTAAGCAAAGTTCAACTTTTCCAGGTATATCATGCTGTGTACAGACCGTACATATTGGTCTTTAATTATAGCATCTATAATTCAGGTGCAAATTAAGGTATGCCACAAATAATTAAACTAAAACTAATTCATGTTGTCTTGCGTATTATAACTATAATTCAATTTATGTTCATTTTTAGGACTGTGACAAAAACCTACTTTTTGATCTCGTATTGAAGTTGAAACCAGTATTATATCTGCCACAAGATTACATATGCAGAAAGGTAGGCTAAGCATATTATTAAAAAAAAGTAATTTTATATAACATAATGAAGCATGAGAACATGTTAGGTTGCATCTAACGATTAATGAAGTGCCAGCTTCCATTTTAAGTAGCTTCCTGCACATTTGTTTTGTAGGGAGAAGTAGGCACGGAGATGTACATTGTCATGCAGGGGCAGGTGGAGGTGGTGGGTGGGGAAAACAACAGCATCGTATTTGCCACCCTTCATACAGGCAGTGTGTTCGGAGAAATTAGGTAGTGAGAAATTAAAGCGGTACTGAGTCTAGTATCTGTCGCTATCTGCTAAAAGCCTCTAGACTGATACATTTAGTTTTCTTTACTTTATTATACACATCGGTTTGACAAAGGCTTCGCATGTCTGATTTTTAGTCTGCTTGCCTTGGCTGGAGGAAATCGACGAACAGCAGATGTACGGTCAAAGGGATTTTCACAGCTTTTCATCTTATCAAAATTTGACTTTGAGGAGGCCATGTCTGATTATCCTGAAGCACAGAAAATATTGCGGAAAAAAGCCAAGTAAGATAGACAAAATAGACAAAAGAGGATGCTTCACCGATCTCACATTTCACAACACTCTCAATAGCTATTAGACTACATTTGTATGTTCATTTTCTAGAAAACTACTCCAGCAAAACGCTAAAAAGACAGAGGAAAGCAAAAAAATGGAATCCGAAGAAATAATAAAAAGTCGTGCAGGAACACCTAAACTTCTCAGAACTGTTGTTCAGGTAAGTAGTATGTTGTTAACTATACGCATAGCCTACTGCTAGATTGCACCACATGGGTGTGGTTATTCTTAATACAAACAGTCCGACAACTAATGTAGATTGTGCTATGTTTGGTTCATACATATACACTAATGTAGATGGAAATGGAACAGTAGTTTTCGAGTATTCCATCATTTCAAAACAGGCTTTATCCAATATTGTTTTGATTATAATTTCAGGTGCTTGAGCCAAACTCCAAAATGCATGAAATGTTGGGCACCAAATGGACTGGAAGTCAAACATCAGGCAGTCGTCCAGACAGCCGATTAAGCCGTGTGAGTAGGAACTCTCGAACCAGTGACAGGTCAAAGGTCAAGCAAGGACCTACGCAAGACAAAGTCCGTATCATCAACAAGGTTTGCAAGTGATACTAATAACAACTTTGTGCTAGATGTTTTTAAATAATGGATAAGTTGCCTGTTAATGGACATAATGATATAAATTGGATATTGACAAGAATTGTCCTTATTCGTAAAACAACAGTATCAACTGGACGATGATTTTGAAGATGAGATACTTGTGGTGGAGCAGACAGAATACAGTCTACCAGAAACGACTGTTCCCTCCGAAACGACTGTTCCATCAGAAACTACTGTTCCAATAGAAACGACTGCTCCACAAGAACCTCTCCCAGTGGCCGCTGATACAGACAGAGAAAATAACAGAGGTACACTGCGAAAATCAAGCGAAGATGGAATTGGTAAGCGTAATTCAATATGATGACAAAGGTGGTCATATCTACCACTTGATACACGTGTGTGATTATTATGAGTAAATAAACCATGTAATTAACTTCACTGACACGGATTAAAAGCAAATTTTTGCACGTATAATTTAACAAAATATTGCTGTTCTATATTTCTGTTCTAGGATTGATGGGTACTCTTGGCGTAACAGATGATTCCAACTCCATCAGCCAAATGTCTCTGAATAGTGGCATTAATTCCATCTTGTCTACCCCTCCGAACTCTGTCCTCCGTCAAGGGGGTGGATTTGGGACAGTTGATAGTGGCATGGCAAACACTAAGGATGGCATAGATATCTCTGGCGGAGGTGTTAAACAGGGACTAGCCACACCAATGGACCAGGCAACGACAACAACCGACAAACCAATGACATCAGCTCCAGCTACAAGTGTCCGTTATGAAAATGAAAATAAAAAAATGAAGGATAGCAAGGAAAAGCCAAAATCAGGCAAAAGGTTATCGACTGACTTAAAGGCAAAGTCTATGCCACACATGTCAAATAAAATAACGCCTCTAACGGACAGAAAGGTTTCTGTGGCATCCGTGACAGGTTAGTGCTCTCAGTTTTAAATCTAATAAAGTTGTGCCGGCTATCGGCAAGGCAGAGGCCACAGAGATGCACACATTGAACGGCGTCCCATCGGCCAACGTGGTCAGTGTAAGTGTGGAAGTGCACCGGGAGAAAAGCAGGACTCCATCTCTTACTATACAGCCTGGCGATGAGGAACATGACAACGCCGAGTCGCAGCAACAAGATGACAAGGATAAGGCTGTGAACGAATCAGAGGCTTAAACTTTGCAACAAGTCATGCACAGTGTTATTTGTAAATGCATTTGGAGAGGCTAGAACCTATATTATTGAATTACTCTTTGTTTTCGTAGAAGCTGTTTTTGTTGCTCCCAGATCTGAAGTAGGCATCGCCACATAGTAATTTTCACAAGATCGAATCTAATGGATTCAAAGGGATGCCAGCCGTTTAAATAACACATTTCTCACGTCCTGAAATCATTTTATGGACAAATAAATATCGGAAAATTGCGAGGTCAAGGGTAATCTTTCCGCCATCATTTCCCGGCCGTTTCGGCAGTGTGAAATTCGTCAATGGCCGTTGACACCTGTTTCGACTCAACGAATCTACGGTGTAATTCTTTGAGCTGTTATGGCTCCAATTTAAACTAGTTTACAATTGTTTTCCAGATATTATGTGTTTCTTATTCTTTTAAAATGAAACGATTGTTATTATATTATTGTTATTATATACATTGATTTATTATTTATTCAGTTTTAGATCTTTAACACTTTAATATCAGTAATGCACATTGTTTACCCCTTTCTGAGGATAATTAAACCTTAGTACAATAAATTTGGCAAACCCCCGGTTAATCAATATGTAAGATATGTAACATAGCCTACTTTGTTAGGCCAAACAAAGTGGTGATCAATTAATCATGAAGGGATGCTGTCTTCTGACAGAGACTATGTGTCTTCTGTGTATACCTATTACCAAGTATAATCATGAGATTATAAATAAATGTTTAAAATATATCAAACTTGTTCAGTTTGCATCACTTCCATCTATTCCCTTAAAATACATACATGTAAGCGTACATGTATCCACTCAAACCAGGCCCTGATTTTATGCTAGCCGTAGTATCTAATTTGGTCAACTAATTTAGCCGTCTCAAGTGTCATGAATTCTAGGTTTAAACACATAATATAAACTTCGAATTCTGTTTATTGTGTACAATAAACAGTTTATTAGCTTACATGTGAGTCTTGTCAACCAAAAGTTTTGACTTGAATTGGGGTACCCTTGCGAGGGGCAACTCTCCAAATCTCAACCCTGTTCAGCCTCAACATCCTCTTGAGATCCAAATACAGGGAACAAGTTAAACTTAATACTTGGACTATGCTTAGAGAATCTCTACAATTATAGGTGGCAACTATTCGTCTGGCAGTTGCCACCACGACTCCGCTTGAGTATACATGTACACCTTATAACACGTGTTTAAGGGAGAGGAACCGCATCTCCACCATTTGGGATCCCGTTGTCAAGCATTATCGTACTACTAGTACTACAAACCGAAATAAGCGGTTTAACCTACCTTGTGCAACTACAGGCTAAATAAGGAAGTGGGGATTTCCAATAGGCTGCCGTTCAGAAACTTGGCAAATTTATCTTAATATACTAATAGTTACAGAGTATGATTCATTTTAATGGAAGTGTGTTCTTAAAGATAAAGTATCACAGGAAATATCTGTAAACACAGGTTTGTACCAATTAATTCCTTTAAGTAGAAACCTAAATTTAATACGATACATGTTTAATAAGATACATGTTCATGGCTCTGTATGAATATTCACAGCACAGAAGCCTGATTGGCGCATTATTCGGTTTCTGCCCCAGTGTACTCATGAGTTATTATCTACATGTTCTACAGGTGAGAATGACGGCATACCCAGATCACAATGAGCTATGTATCATTGCTTCTGATAAACTCACGTCCCTGGAAATTATTGGCGAAGGTGGGTTTGGCACCGTCTACAAGTGTAAACACCATGACTGGGGAACAGTTGCCGTGAAAAAGTTGAAGGCAGAGAATATCAACCAATTGTAAGAACATTTAACTATAACCTTTGAGTTTGTAGCCTTTACGTATTATGAAATGTGTACCGTGCATGATACCATCATTATTTTAATTTTATATGATGATGTTTAGGTTTTCAAAGAGGTTAAAGGAAGAAGCCATAGCTCAATCTAAACTACGACATGTAAATGTCACCCAGATAAGTGGACTGATATGGGAGCCAGGCTTTTATGCAGTAGTTCTAGAATATATGGTGTATGGTTCACTGGATCAGTTTTGTGAATTGTTTCGTCCTGTGCCATGGGGTTTGAAATTGAAGATGATACATGACATCGTATTAGGTGTAAACTATCTACACACCAGGAATCCTGCCATGATACACCAAGATTTGAAGATACAGAATTGTCTTGTTGGTGAAAGCTTTATTGTCAAGGTATGACTGTAATTTGGAGATGTGAATGACTGTAGCACAAGTTCTTAGGAGTATTGAGTATATATACCATGAGCTTACTTCTCTTGCAGATATCAGATTTTGGCTTGTCTGAATGGATGAAATATTCTCGTCATCATACAGACCACTGTGCCAAGGGAGGAACAGTCACTCACCTACCACCAGAAAGATGGAAAAACATCAACTTACAGCCAGACTTTAAATTTGATGTTTATAGTTTTGGAATTTTGCTTTGGGAAATTATTTCAGAGAAGGTCCCATACGATGGTATTTGTATTTAATAATAACAATATTGAATACACTATGAGAACAAAGTGCCAACAGTAAGTTGTGTTGAAGTCCTGCTGATAATGTCGACACTATTATTCAGGTTGTACTGATGCTCAGATAAGCCATGCTGTCAACAATGGTCAGAGACCGAATATTGCTGCCCATTGCATTCCAACGGGTACTCCACCTCTGATCAAATCTATAATGCTTGCCTGTTGGGACCAAATACCTACAGAGAGACCGTCATTCAGTAGTAAGTGCCATTTGTCTTAATTTGTTGATAATGATTTAAACGGGGTTGCGAATGAATATGCAGTCCAAGGTTTTATTCTAGAAATCAAGGAGGAATTGGAAGCTTATTTGGACAGGCTGGGACCTCAAATAGAAGCCGCCAAGAATAACTTGTATAGACAAATCAGTGTAACTATAATTTTGTCGTCTTTATCTGCGTCGAAAAATCAGATATTCTCTTTAGAAATAAAAGAAAGTTATTTTCTCTCGATGTGTATTTCAGGAATGCAGTTCGCTCAGCCCAGACAGCTCACATCCTGCCCAGTCACCTAACTTCGGTCAGTACCCAGGTTGTGATTCTGTAGGGCTTCGTCTGTCTCATGACCCCCTCTTGTCACCAGGCCCTCTGTCTGAACAACCCAGTTGCCACGTGCAATTTCGTTCTGAAGAAGAAGTGCATGAAATCAGTCTGGCACAAAGTTCACAGGCAGAGAGCAATCCACCTGAATACAGCCCCCAAAGATACGATACGAACACAAACCTGCCAATTCCAGTGGTGCCAGCCAGCCAATATAGTGCCAACCCCACCAACCATAATGCACCGGGGCAAATGATGCAGACAGACAGCCGGGGGCAGAATAGAACTAACCCTGCAGCCCCCGTGCAAACAAATCCAACCAACCATGAATGTATAGGACAACCAATTCAAAGAGTTCAGACGGATCATCGAACCGAAATGCCTAGTCAGGTGGGCAGTGTGTATACACCACCATCTAATGAATACACTAACAACACTGACGTTGGTATGGGAGTGCCAGGTGGACGGTACGGTGGTAAACCTACTGTGGATATCTCAAGACAGCACAGGGCTGCACATAATGGGTAACTACTGTGATAATCGTATTGTATATGTGTACTGTTAGATTTAGGAAATTGGTCATTATACAGAAAGGTGTATTTCAGCTATATGTGTAATTACCGGTACTATTTAGTGTAATTTTAGTAGGCATCAACTACGACATTGTGTATGATACTTCATGAACGAATACGTTGTATTGCAGATATCAAGTTTGTGAAGGACCAACTGAATCATATGGCAATTTAATTTCCCCGTCAGCTACCAATGCTGGTAAGTGTTTAATTGTTCAACTTAATTGTTTTAATAATGCATTTAATATAACTAATAATATTATTGCTTCTACACTTCAGAATCAACTACCATACATATGGATTCACGATCTGGCACTATAAATATTGTAAGTATTGCATGCTACTTTGGCTGTACCTCTTTGTAACGGTACGTGTCTATTTTTTGTATTCATTGGCTTTATAGACATTATCATTTATGTGGTTTGTTTTTAATTCCAGGTCAGTCACAAAACATCCTCAGGTAAGTTTGATCTTAATTCTGTTAAACCCAATTTGTACCATACTGATGGAATTATTTTTGTATATTGCTGATGTGATCCCTACCTAATAATCAGCCGGAGGAGGACCGAGCCATCAACGTGTGGTAATTGGTGGCCAAATTGCTGGGGTTCAGATAGGCGATAAAACTGTGATGACGGTCATGACTTCTGGTGGAGGTGCTACATCCAAAACAACACAACCATCTAAGATCGTAATAAAGAAACGCATCGAAGGTATAAGCTTCAATATAACAATTAGAACACAAATATGTATGTTTATATTATCCATAACAATAATAGCGTTTTAATTTGAGCAAATGATAAACTGCGCAAATATACAGTGCATTCATATATATGGTAGCAGTATATATAAGGCATCTTGCCAACCTTATTGATTACATGTTTGTTTTCATATGAGCAGTTTTTGTTGCACTCAGATCTGAAGAACCAGGCATCGCCATATATTAATTTTTACAAAAGTTTCAATAATGCATTTGCCACGTCCTAACACCATTTTATAGACAAATCAAAATAGCGAGGCCAATGGCTATCTTTCCTGGGAGGCTGGCCATTTCGGCCGTGTGGCAATTCGGCACACTATGGTGTAATTTGTGGCAGCCGTTAGGGCTCCAATTTGAACTAGTATTAATTTTATGTTTACCATTGCAGTTGCTGCTATACCTATCGACCATTATGCTATGGATACTGTAGCACTTCATGTTGGTAAGGCCTGGAAAAGACTTGGACGAGAGTTAAACTTCAGTGATGGTCAATTAGAGACATTTGAATACGATTACTCAGGGATGTATGAACAGATTTACCAAATGTTAGCCAGGTGGAAACAGGACACTGGACCCTCTGCCACATACAAAGTACTGGCGCAATGCCTGGTGAAAATAAAAAAACCAGACGTGGCCGAAAAGTTGCAAGGATCTCCAAATTAATTCAATGTAGGATCAATTTTACCAGTGACTAAATTAGCCTGGACCACCGGCAGATATTAGGTGGATCCAGGAAGGGTCTACATAGGGTAGAGACGTAGGGTAATGGATGTTACCCCTGTATCCCAGGAGAGGTCGAGGTCAAACACTTCATGGGTAAAAAAAAAAAAATGTTACTATTTATGAAGCATTTAATTATTTCCACCATTTATCGGTTCGTTATATCTTGATACAGCCATACAGTGATGGGAAAATATGTAATTTTTAAGCTTAGTATAAGTCGTTACAATGTAATTACCATACAATGATACTTACATTTGTGCACTTATATCGACAGCCTGACTATACGTGTAGTTAATATTTACAATTCAAATGGTGACCGTGCCTTAATGATCTGAAATAATGTATTTACCGTGTAACCTTATATTATAAAGTTTACATGAGAATGTATTATACTGATTGTAAACGGCTTACCGTATGTAAATAAAAAATGAAATAACGGAAATACCGGTAACACATTTTGGTGTAATACTTTGACAAGTGGATGTTATGACACAAATGTCTATATGTCAGATCAGCTATAAATCAGACACTTCAGCCTAGGGTCTAACTTGCTTAATTAACGTTCAGTACAGTACACAAGCATTAGTGCGAGCCACCCAGATGCCCTCCTGTTATTAAATGAGGTGGGTAGTATTTACCACAGAGAGTGCTTATGGAAATCTCCTGGGGCAAATCTGTCATTGTATGGAAAATCTAGGGGGAGTATAGCCCGGCCTCATGGTAAAGTGTTAGGCAGTCTGGATGGCCAGTGATCGGCGATTTACAATTTAAAATATATTTATTCCCTTTGTCATTATACATGTACATTGACATCAGTTAATGGAATAAACATTGAATGCAAAGAATATGAAATGATGACTACTGACAAGTAATTGGTTATAATATTTGGTATGTACATGTATATAAAATGTAGCACCAGTGGGTATATACATAAAAAGGGGGGGGGGGGAGGGGAGTTGGTGGATTATCCTTGTCGGATGCGGGCCATAAGGAGGGTAATGTACCGTTGTACATTGACAGGGAATTCTTGCATTTGAGAGATGAATAGAGGTCTGCTGAATTATTCCACCATGAGAACTTGTTTGTTGACATATATATGATATGAATTTATTCTTATATAGCGCATATACATCTATACAGCTCTATGCACTTTAATTTAAGTGTTACAACTTACAGGTAGGAACATATGATGTTACAGACAATCACATGACTAGACATAAGCAATTGTGAACAAATGAGTTTTCAGCTGACATCTGAAGGCATTAACAGTAGGAGCACATTTTAATGAATCAGGAAGCTTTTTCCACAACTGATGTGCAACAATTGTAAAACATCGATCACCATAACCCTTTGTGGTACATGGTACAACCAAGTGTGTCTGCCCTCTAGACCTTCACTCTCTGGGTTCTGAGTAGTACACAAGTCTGATATGTACCGTGGAGCAAGTCCAATTAAGGCTTTATATGTCAACAGGAGGATCTTAAACTCTATTCTCCTATCCACAGGGAGCCAATGCAGTTCAAATCAGGTCATCGTGATATGGTCATACTTTCTTAGTCCTGAGATGACTCGTGCTGCGGTGTTCTGTACTCTCTGGAGCTTCTCAATGATGTAATTTTGTGCCCCAGCAAACATAGCATTTCCATAGTCAAGTCTGGATATGACTAAACTCTGGACAAGGGTTTTTAAAGCTGCAGGAGTGAGGTATCTTTTGATTCGATTGATTTTCCTGAGTTGATAGTTACATATCCTTACTATGTAGTCTGCCTGAGTGTCCATGGAAAAGGTGGTGTTCCACCAGCACCCAAGATTTTTGATCTTATCTGATGGAACAATTGTGCTACCACCAAAAGTGAAGGTGATGTTGTTTAGATGGTGTTGTTTTCTCGGTGGCCCAATCAAGAGAATTTCGGTCTTGTCCTCGTTCAGCTTGAGTAATTTTCTTCCAACCATTTCTGAATCTCGCAGACGCAGTGCTCAACCCTGGAAATTGTGATATATATTGTAGATGGTCTGGTAACAATATATATCTGCGAGTCATCGGCATAACACATGTAATCCATGTTGTGATCTTTGATGATATTTCCTATGGGTCTGCTCTAATAAGTGTATTTCTTAGGCCCCAAAATGGAACCTTGTGAACGTAAGTTCAACCCGACTTGACTTTGATCCATCAACACTAACACACTGTGTGCGACCTTGAAAGTAAGACCTAGTAGTGCCGAACCCTGAATGCCGAACATGTGCTCAAGACGATCAAGCATGACATCATGATCCAATGTATCAAATGCAGATGACAGGTCTAGCATTATGAGGACCACCATGCCACCGTCATCAAGCATCGAAGTGATGTCTGCTTGGACCTTAACAAGAGCTGCCTCAGTAGAATGTCCCGCACGATATGCTGATTGCAAGGTATCTGCAAGCTCATTGAAACAGATCTGCTGATCGAGTCTCTTGGCAACTACTTTCTCCAGCACTTTGGATAAAAATGATAGGTTGGAGACTGGCCTGTAGTTCTTGAAAGTCTCTTGGTCGAGGTTGGACTTCTTTAGCAGAGGGCGTACAATACCTGTTTTCATGTTCTCTGGAACTTCTGCTTGTGATAACGAAGCGTTGATTAGACATGTAACTAATGGAGTGATTTCATCTATACACTGCTTGATAACAGAAGTTGAAACTGGGTCGAGTTCACACGATTTGGATGGGGCTGATTTGATGATTTGTGCGACCTCTTCCTCAGTAGCTGGTGCAAAAGACTGTAAAGGAGTGCCACCAAACTCAGGCTCCCATCTTCTTCGCAGTGTAGGACTGAGTGGAGGACACTTGCTGTTGTTATCCTGTAGTTGGTCATGGATTTTAACTATTTTACTCACAAAAAACTCACTAAAAGATTCAGCGAGTTCTAGGGATGAATTTGAACTAGGCATTGGAGAAGCACCACTGTCACCGAGGAGATTCTTAGTAATCTTTGAAAGTTCACGTTGATCCCTGCCTGCCTCCTCCACCTTTCTGCAGTAATGATTAGTTTTAGCTATGGACATATGATAGTTAATACTTCTACGTGTGTCCTGCAATATACATTCATCTTCAACCGACCTGGTGTTTTGTTTTCTTGACTTCCTCACAGCACGCTCTGACCTAGGTCGCTCTTGTTTCATCTCTCTCAGTTCGTTGTTATACCATGGATAGGGAGCTCTCGCAGACACAGTCCGGGTACGGAGTGGGGCATGCTTTTCAAGCGTTCATGAAAGCACACTACTATACCAGGATTCAAGTTCAGAGACATCTGAAATATCGGAGAATTCAGTATTCCCAATTTGACGTTGTAGATCTATCTTAAAGTCTGACATAGATATATCCCTCAGCTTTCTAGATTGTACAGTCTTTTTGGTGGCATTCTTTTTGTCAATCATCAACTCAAAGTAAATGATGCTGTGGTCAAGCAGAGACGATCCTTCATCTGCCCCAATACAGGGCGATTCCACTAGAGGTGCCTCACACAAGATACTACTTGTTTTACGACACACTACTATGTCGAATATGTGACCTCTATTGTGCGTAGGTGTGGTAATGTACTGCTTGAGGTCATGAGTGTCCAAGGAGGAGTTGAACTTCCTGACAGATGAATCCAATGGATCATCAAGATGAAAGTTAATATCCCCAACTATGAGCAGCTCCTGAACAGATAACGTCATGGTTTCCAGAAAGTTCGACCATTGGTCAAACAATGTTTCTACAGTGAAATTGTTTTTAGTTGATGGCGGTGGTCTGTAAATGATGCAGACATGGATCAGTTTGTGTGACCCTCCATCACATATTTGGCAACTAAGGAACTCAAAATGGTTGAAGTTTTTATGATCAATATTGCTTACTTTCACCGCGAGAGATGCCACGGTATACTAAGCCAACTCCCCCACCAGCCTGGTCTGTCGTACGTGGACATTGAACAAAACTGAACCCAGATGGCACAAGCTCAGCGATGATGACATCATCATGTCCGTCCTCAACTATGTCTCAGTGATGATAAGAACATCCCGATTATGCTGAATGATGAAATCTTGAATTGAAGATGTTTTGTTCTTGCAAGATCGCGCGTTTATGTAGGCTACACGAATGGTCCACTGTTGCTGAATTATAGGATCAGTGTCAAAAGGCCTACATCCTGTATTGGTGTTACTTGAGTTACTATCAGGCTGTGTGTTTACTGGAGCAGAGAAACGGCGTCTGCATCCCACACCTCCCCTGTGTAGGCGACGAGCTGTAGAGCGCTTGTAAAACCCAAGCTGTCTTAAGTCTGTTGTTATTGATTGGCATAACTGTAACGGATTACAGTGCACACTGACCAGCTGTTCTCTATTGTAAGTCAAAAGTTCACCTGAGGTCACCCCTCCGTGCAGCATGGTGATGGGACAGGTAGGAGCACTGTTATGTGATGAAATAAAGGCAATACACAGATGAAGACGACTGCCAAGTACTCAGCTTTCATACCTGCAGGAGCAGTTATTCCACACCTCAATGAAACAAAGGAGTGAAAGTTATCCGATTCATTATATTCCCGTAAATTTCCAGTTCTGAAAACTGGACAGCCTGTTCTTATAATGTTCACATGAATATCAGCCAGATCCTAGATGATAAAGATCTGTAGAACTAGTCCGAATTGCTATAAAACGTCCAAGGATCGCGTGCATGGGTGATTCAACTTGTCAGCATTTTTTCAGTCGCAAGTGATTTTTGGACTATAACTGCTTTAGCTATGAGGGGTGGGCAATCTGGATTACAGAGGTAAGCCATGTAGTTGGAAACTCAGCAGATGCCTTGGATGTAGGTTGGGAATGCGCCTAGTTCTGCTCTGCGTCCAATGTGGCTTAAACATATACAAATAAATGTACCATGACAATTATGGTACAAAAAAAAAGTAGGAGCTACTAAGTCGATCAGGGTATCAAATGGGAGGTTATTGAAAGATTGATCAAACTGGGTAGTTTTCAACTTGATATCAATCGCTAAAGTATTTGTTTCGAATTGTCTAAAATTTGAAAATTGGCTGTGACAATTCTCTTAAGGACAAAGCAATTTGTACATTCATTGTACCAAAATTGTCCGGCCGTGTGCTGCAGATTGTTCAAATGTGTATATTTAAATACGAAATAAAAAGTCCTAAATCTTCTTAGTGTCACCTTCGTTTATTGGTGCAATATAAAAAGATGTTTTAACCACTAAAAAGTTATTGAAAGAAATGTTAAACATTTTATTTGTTACATGAATGTCACTGATACAAATACACTTTTCCCCTATTGAGGTGAGGAAGAAAAGTGGACAATTTGTATTATCACGTTTCCCTTCAAGGCACTAAATATATAAAGTACAGATATGTAAAGAACAAAATAAAGGCATATGGCCAAAATATACAAGTAGGGTTATGTTGATAAACAATTTTGGCATGATAAATGATTTTTTAAAAAGTTATGGTAATTGTCATGTGACTATTTTAATTGTCACGTACTTTTAAAAGAATAAATGCAATTAGAGTTGGTACAATTGTACAAATGGCAGTGTCTTTAATAAATCATAACTCTTGAAACTTTCAAAATTGAGCAAGTATGTAAATACGTTTACATTGCTCTGGCGTATAACAAATTAAAAGCCTGACCTATACATAATCAGTGTTTGAAACTAGCTAATAACACTGTTATTTATACTTTCAAGATTAGAAGATTAGCATGAATAAAAAAGAAACTCATAAACAAAAATATTTATTCATATGTAAGAACTCTTCATTTTGACACGTTTGGGTTCGATATTGCAATACTGGAAAGCTCATGCACACTTAACATACCTAATTGATGGAGTGACATGGCAGCACCACATGTATCATGATACATCTTATATCGCAGTATAATTAAACTCATGCAACTTTTCTTAACCTCTAAACATTTGACTAGTGGAAGAAAGCGATCAAGCGTCTTTGACTGCTGACACTTTTACTTCGGCACCGTGCATATACTTATAAAAGTGACTAAAAAGGCACAATGTGCCAGCCCTACTGAGGTATAAAAGTAATCATTGGTTAACAAAAAAGGTGCAGTGACATACGTATAATAAAAACGTAAGCCTCTCCTTAACATGAAATAAAAGCTACGATACTGATATGTGAAACGTGTATATAATACATGTGCACAAACAAACTTGGATTAATACAGATACATGGTAGGCACGACATGTTATCGTTACGACATAAAATATTCTAATACGCCCCTTTAAACGAGTGAGGTAGATGCTAACTTAAAGCGTTAAGACTGCGTTACCCATACAAAAATAACTTTGACTTTTTCTTACAATAAAAGTCCCTAATGCCTACGTACACACTTTATGGAATGCACTTTACCATGATGAGATACTGGAAAATAGAAGATCATTTTAATACTGAAAGTTGTCTTGTACATATTATGCAATTGCTTACATACTGTGCCCGAAAGTAGCAGTTTAGATGTTACGTAGTTAACATTGTACGGCACCTCACTGATCATACAAAGGTATGTACGATCACTTATAAAAATTATAACCAAACTTTTTAAACAATGCAACATTCATAATGTTTATGCCATTTAATGGCAAATTCAAGTTAAAATAATCGCTTAACGTACACAGTGTCAAAATTAAACATGGCAATTTTTTTAAACATAAAATTAACATCCCCTGGGATTAACATCAGCCCGGATGCACTTGTACCTGTCCAGGTCGTCCTTAGCCAGACAAAAGCGGCCCTTGGAGATGGGCAGCGGGGGCCGGACAATGTTGTATATACACCCCTCCCTTACCCAAGAAGTTGCTTTGCCCTTTTCATATCGAAATGTGTAACTTTCCCCCGCCCAAAAACTGTTGAAGAAAACTACCCTGTACTCGTTTGGCAGGAGCTTTCGCGTGTTCGGGTCTGATTGGGCCAGATGGCCTGCCGTTTCGGCAATTGCCGCCCGCTTGTCAACACTGCTCTTGTCCAGAAGTGCCCGTTTTTGGGCCATATCTCTCCACCAGGTTTGGAAGGCCGGGGTGCACTCTTCCTGTGAATCGTTATCATCAAGACCGAACATCTGAACGTCATCGGCACTGCGGCAGAACGGTTCAGTGTGGGCCACTGGGGAAGCTGGCGGATGGAAGCCACCCTTTGAACTACTGATCAATCTTTGGACCCTAACTATTGGATTAAGGTTCAGTTTGCTCACGTTCCTGGGTATGGTTATGGAGGCAGAACGACTTTTTGTGGAACGGTTTGGGCTCCGTGAGGTAGATGTGGGCCTTGTCTGTGAAGGGTATGATGTTGACCGGGATGGTGACTACCACAGCGGAGAGGTCTTCCTAGCTGCCCAAGGGGCCCCGCCCTTGGTGGTCTTGCATGTAGTGGTGCGTGCTGTTTGGGAAGGGCGAGTTGTAACTTTTGTGGTGTCAGGCTCAAGTAGGTCGTCCGGGGGTTGGGGCCCGACTGGTGCAAGTGCCGCTGAAAAACAGAAAGTACCACATTATTAATCTACTTGTTGCAGAAACAATAGCATTCGTACAGGCAGAAAAACATAAAACACTTGAAGTTAACATTTGTCTGTGCTGAAAAGACCACTCTAAAAAATACAAGTCCAATTGTCACATGAACATATCAAGAATATTTAATTGTCTGATGTGAAAAAAAGATTTTTTAACTTTTCCGGTAAGTAATAAAGTAAAATATATTGTTCTTACAAACAATTGCTATTGTCATTTCTTAGCTTACATTATATGACATGTACGGTAGGTTACGTAAATGCACCATGAGGTCTAAACATAAGACTACTCCAGTGACAATGCATTACAATGTGTATAATAAGAGGTACAATGGCAATTGTCTGCCAGGACTTACCAAAATTTAGAGCTTCTTACCTGCATGTGCCTGAGGAGGTGGCTCACCGTCTTGTGGGGGATGGCCCGGATCTACAGTGGCGGACAAGTAATGTGGATGAGTAGGTTCGCCTACTGTAAATAACAAAATAGAGACAAATGTCAGCAAAATTGACATTTACGAATACAAGTACAAGGTAAGTGCTAAGGGACAGCCATCAGGAAGCATTTTGGGCCAATAAAAGTTTTGTAGAACTTGAAAAAAAACACGTACCATGCATGCCTATATCCCGCAGCTCCTTCCTGGTCGACTCAGGGAGAACCATCGTTTCCAGACACTCTGTCTGGGACCCCTTTGTGGTAGTTTTCACCTTCTTCCTGTAAGTAAAAAAAAGGGTTGATTAAACATTAGCATGGCGATGATCACATGTGGGGAACATGTAAAGACAGTGTTGCAATTGAAGATATGGTCATGCAGTTAGTAGAGCTGTCAGTGAAAGTGTTATTACCGGGAGCAAGAAGGATTTCCCCACGTTTGAGGTAAAAGTTTCGGAGTTTCTCAATCTTATCCATGCAGACGCACAGTGGGGAGTGACAGTCGTCACAGGCATCGAAGGAAGCTCCATCTTTTGAAACTTTGCTGTGCTGCCAGCCACATTCAAAGTTGGGATCACCCCGGGCACAGATGTCACATGGGCAGGAGGTCTCTCGGTGCGCAATGTACTGTTCATCCTTACCTTTCATGACACTATGTATCTCAAAGGTGCCTTTGATGGCCTTCAACTGGTCGGTCACGGCTGGCCTTTCTGAGTAGACCAAGCAATAGTCGAAGACGTCTAGATAGTTGAAGGAGACCAGTGTGCGCTCCAGCTTGGTTGCCCACAGGTAGAATGTGTTGCCATTGGTTATCTGTTTGCCTTGCTTGGTGGCGTCCCTGGCCATTTTCTTCAGTGACCCCCAACCCCATCGCACGGCCCCTTCCCGTGCCCCGCCTTGAGGAAGTGCCAGACGGCGTCCATTCCAAATATTGCCCTGTGGTTTGCCACCAGCCAAAAGATGAATTTGTTCCTATACTGGCTGGTGGGGTTGTCCGTCACGGAGTGTATTCTTGAAAATTTGCGCCTCAGCCAGAACTTCGGTATGTCCTCACAGTGGAATTTCTTGAGAATGGCTATTACTCCGGTCGTGTTGTGGCGGTCCACGGGCGATACATGAACAAAGCTCTTGTGATGTATTTCTTCTGTGTCAGAAGCCTTGTAATATGTCACAATTGGGTGAAGCATCACCATGTTCTGCGTGTAGTATGCAGACTGGATGACCATCTCGCACTCCTGACATGCATAGCTCTCGGAGTAGTCCATTTGAGCAGCGATCTCGTCAGGGCCGAGTTTAACAGTTATTTGCTTGACGCTGGTGTACTGTGCCTTAACGCGGCGCTTGTGTGAACGGAAGCTTTTGGCCTTCTGGGCGACGTACGCCTTATACTCCTCGAGCTCTGTCTGCTCTGTTATCAGTTGGAAGCGGAGTTTGTTCAGGTATGGGTCATGCGCCTTCTTCCAGATTCTGTACGCGATGTGGGCCATGGTGATGCAGGACAGTATCAGTCCCAGTCCGTCATCATCCACAGCCTCGGTGA
>CAXAKH010000048.1:0-18589 GCA_963969325.1 Lycopodina hypogea | reverse complement strand
AGGAACCGTTCAAAGTTCATATCGCACCCATGTAGTTAGTTATCTGAAAACGTCAGAGACCAGCTGCCAGCTCGCCTCAATGAACCTAGGAACCTCTAGTCAAATAATGTCAGCAGGGCTGTCTGGTTGGGGGACACCACCTAAAAACTCTCATCTCTGTGTATTTCACCTAGCACCCTTCCTTACTTGTTTTAGTTTCCGGGTTGTCAATATTTTACGCGTTGTGTCTCTGGAGTTTCTCACTCAGCAATCTGGTGGATCACGTGAATTTGGTCTAGAGCCCACCAAATGTGTTGATTAGTAGATAGTTAGCGTGCTTTTGCCTGAAGCTAGGCTTGAAATATTGTTATTTTCACTTAGAAAAGCTGCTTACAATTTTAGTTCATCTTAGCTAGCCCCCATTCTGCTGTGGTTTTATTCGGCGTGGCCAGTCTTAGTTCCTTCCCTAGTCAGGTTAATGATGATTGGTGCTTTTATTTTTGCCATCGGCGTTTTCTTGCCCTTCTATTATACCAGACATGGCCTTCTCACCAGCTTGTTTTGTTTGCTAGCCGATCTTCGATCGCCTTCAGTTTAAACTACGTTCTAACTACATTTTTTCGATGTTTGCAAACGTGAACGACAGGCCTGGTGTTCTCAAATCAATACAAATTGCTCAGTGTAACAATGGCACAGAGCATTTTCTAACATGCATCCTGACCCTCGAGTATTGGAGGGCTGGGTGCAGAGGAAGCAGGCTTGATTTAGTAGCGCCAAAGAAACTGGTGGCTTTCGATCCGCAATCATCTTGAATTTTTTCTACATTATGCCATTTACTTAGTTCTCTATGTCAAGATATGGCAAAACATCGCCCATTATCTGATATTGGCAAACTGCTT
Organism: Lycopodina hypogea; assembly: GCA_963969325.1. NCBI lineage: Eukaryota > Metazoa > Porifera > Demospongiae > Poecilosclerida > Cladorhizidae > Lycopodina > Lycopodina hypogea. The sequence continues at coordinate 17,711 of CAXAKH010000048.1, read as the reverse complement.
TCCAAACGTCTTGGTTTTTCTAATTGTTTTCTGGTGTTTTGCTTTATCAACCGAAGGCCCCACTCGCTTAGCTATCGGCCCCCGAGCACTTTAGAGGGTTTTAAATCTTGAATTTAAGCACGCGATGAAATGTAGCAGTTAGCGAGGCCATTTACAGGGTAAGTAGAGAAAGAGGTGTACATGATAAGACCTTCCACCCACCTCTAAAACTCCAGGAGAGACAATGGGGAATAGGTTCCTCTGATATTCCCTCTTTATCACTGATACCACAAGGGTGGCCAGCCCCCAACATGGGCTTTTGCCCCAAAGCTGTCAGTTGACTTGATATATTCGCAGGCGCCTTGACACGGGTGCAGTTTGCCAAGATTGATGACATCGGGGGTCCTGTAGTCTGGCCATATCTCACCGCATGTCATATTGTCTTAATCTAGACCCCTCCCGAAAACATCGAGATACCACCGTGAAGTTCCAGTAGCGAGTTCCCTTGCAAATTAGCCCTGTGGATGTCTGCTATGGCTGAGTTGTAGCGTCGTGATCGGGCACAATCCATGCCCACACTAGCTCCCACTACTCCTCCTCCAAGCCCTCCGGGCACCCTTATCATCTCACATTCCAAAATACGGTCGTCTTCCTCAATGAACCGAGTCCCGGGCTAAGTTTTGCTGTTCTTTCCCTGACAGCCAGAAGAAAAATGGCCTCAGTAATTGTTGGGACAGCAACAATTATTCTCGGCAGTATAGGATGAAATGGCAAGCATGATGGTGTGCAGGGTCAGACTTTCACTGGCGAATATCTTCACACTGACTTCGACACAACACGCATACCAAACTGAGTGTGAAACACCCCCTCATGAAAAACTAGCATCCTACGTGGCTTTATCACCATCGCCATCTTGATAGACAAATCAGTTATTATATCAATAGACGACTATCTTATGTATCACAAGTAAAACCTGATTATACTCTGATCAAAAGACACCATGCTGAATGGGATGCTCACTCGGCATAAAAATCACTATCAAATTTGAAATGCTTTTTGTATGGCGTATTGGAATCGTTTTGGTGAAAACGCCAGCAATTTGGACCACCAACAACAGAGAATTGATTGAAACGATGATGGAACCACGACAGCCACAATTACTCGCCCATCTCAAGCAACTTGTCATAAAAAGCGAACATTTTCCCAACAATAGCCGAGTGATTAGAGCCACTCAAAGTACATACATGTACATGTATGGCTGTATGCTCCCCCTTTGTCTATTGTCTTCTCGGTGTTGTTATGTGAACTAGGCTAGTGGTTGGTTTTCCTCCTGCCAGTGCTCCCCCTCTCACGTTATGTGAATTTACATAAAGGTGCATTTTTTACCTGGCTTAGTGCAAAGCTTGTGTGCTATTTACATTGATGGCGATGATGTAATTACACCGCCAACCATTCCCCCTGATACACACCATGGCTGGGATACGCTTTGTACCTTGCTTGCTGCCCGGCTGAATTTGTCCACAAAGTATTCCCGCTGCCTGTTATTACTCAATCTTTGCACACTCGTGATCGGAATAAGCCCCCCTCACAATTCCTCTTCAGGCGAGGAGAGAAAAGAGGTCGGTGTGTAATGTGGATGCAAATAAGGTCGATCTTTGCATGTTGCTCATTTGCAAGCCTTGACATGTGCTTTGGCTGTCCCAGCTCCACCTTGGTGAGGCCCTGTCTGATTCAGTTCGCGAGCCGAACAACTCCGGATCAATTAAAACAGTGTAAAGGGATATGGCAGGGGAGGAAATGAGGTTCCTATGTGCAGGAATGGACGGGGGGAGATCGGTTTCACTCGGGCCACGGTAATCGCATATTTCACCCAGCCGTATGGGAAGGGAGAGAGGGGGTGATGGCGAACAGCGGCCAGTCCTTGTGTATCCATGTCAGCAACAGACACTTCTTCTCGTTATCTCATCTCGCCTGATAACGGATGATATTACTTTAATTATCAGGCCGGCAATGGCCAGAAAAAACGGTGGTGGCGGTGTGGCTACCGTGAGAGAGACTGGGGGAGATCGGGGTCCAGGTAATTGCTCTGGCTGATGACTGGCAATGCAGGCAGAGAGAATCGCTTTCACCTAAACCCGGCCCCGGCTAAATTAGATTCTGTGCCGCCGCTGTGAAAATTAACAACGTTTCGACATTTCGGGGAAATCAGACACCGCGAATCATAATCTGGGCGAAATGAATTGAGGCCTGTTTTAACTGGGAGAGCAAACACGACAGCAGACAGGCAATCCTCAGAGAAGCCCTCGCAGATTAACTCGAGGCTTAAATAACCAGAATTGGGAAACCTCTCTTGAAAATCTCGGGAAATTGTCGATAATATTGGCGATAAAGAGGGGAAAGATAATGGCTGGGGCGATTAACAGTGAAATTATCTTGGCTCGGAGAACTGCTATGGCTCCATCATTGCAACTGTTCAGCTTTTAAAAACGGACAGGAATTAATGGGCTGGCAAAATACTTGCTGTTACACTTGAAGATTGTCGATTCAATGTTGATAAAGCTATGAAATTGAATGTTTGATATCGTAATGGACACCCTAAGAAGCTCTTCAAAATCACGCAAATATGTGAAAATAAACTCTATCAGCTTGAAGTGCAGATTGGAATATTCCCTCCTTGACAATCTGTGTCTAGTTTTTCCTCAAAGTTGATGCAAATTTGAAAGGAGGGCGGGCTAATGCGGTCATTTAAATGAAGTTTTCAATTACAAAACTAAATATTATGGTAGGCCACTACACCTAATGGAGGAAGTGGATTTAAATAGCATGCACTGCCGAATATTAATCTGATATTTGTATGCATGAGTTTGTTTCTCTCCCTCACTATTTGAACGTTTTAAGAATGGTGTGAAAACGCAGGCGTTCTGTTTGGTCAGTCATCAACTTGTGGCGCCCGCGTCTTTTCATCAATCCCTGACAGAGGAAGTCAGTCTATTAAAGAAAATATTGTCATTAGTAATCTTTAATGTGCCCATGTGTAAATATAATGGCATTTACACGAGGAAAACACACTGTTCGTGTTGTAATTGTGCTAATACATCGGAAGAGATTGCGTTTACCCTTGGCACTGCAGTGTAACATCTGGTAGCGTTTCATTAATTTCACCATATTGTCGTCTGCTGTTCCATCTTCACCGCCCATTTCTTGTAACAGGTGAAAGCAACTTGTAATCTTTATGAATTCAAAAAGCGCCATCAATGTAATGTCCCTAAAATTACTTTTTTAAGGTGTTCTTTACTAGCAGGCTAGTCTCCTTGAGATAACATTCCTCGGCCACGACCAATCGTATCAGGTTCATGATTATTACAGGATGCGAGAAGTACATCGCCTACTTGATTGACATTAAATTGGGGGCCTATAATTTTTAATTAATTTGCGATTCATTATAGATTGCCGGGTTTTGGCGTTCGGAGATACCTAAGAGTGTGGTACATTAGGGCGAGCCCTCGGGGCTACATGGCGTATCAACGAAACATTGTACGCGTTAAAGCCGAAACCCGAATTACATTTGAACATTTAATTTATAGAGCACCCCCCGACTGTGTGTGGTCAATTTAGTATCATTCGATACGTGCACATTGTTCCTATTTGAATGTTTCGCCTGTTAAACCGGTGAACCCCATAGACACGTACACAACGCCGGTGCCAAAGAGCTGCAAATAATGTTAAAATATCAAATGATCATTCGCCATTATGTGTGAATCATATGATATTTTAGCTGTTTGTAATTTTCGTGTTGGCATTACAATGCGGAGTTCGCCTTGGAAACTTAATACTTCAATATTTTATATCATAAGCTAATTTAGTAAAAAAAATGGCCATCTCTGATTTTGTCGAAAATTTGCCGTTTCCTTTTTATTATCCTTGCTGTGCGTGCGCAATCGGTTTGATATGAAAACAAACTTAAATCTATTCAGATATTTCCGAGTCTATTATTCCAAAGGGGGTTCACGGTGAAAAAGCACGTGAACGTCCACGGCAAATTTGTTTAGGAATTTTTATCTCCCAATATAGCCATTTAAAATTATCGATGTATGAGATTTAGATTGAAATTGAAAATTATCAGTTATGATTTTCGGCCACCTCTCGCAGCATGCCGGTGATAGAAAATCTAATTAGCCTCGAAGTCTTTTATGCGTCACGCCGTTTAACCGACGCCTCCTTCCTTCCCCGCACAAATTCCTCAAGCGATAATTCTACCCTGTCAACGTTCTGCCGTTTGTAGAAATTCACCTAGTTTAAAGGGTAATTATTGCCTGTCTGCTTTGGACGTTTAGGAGGACATCAGGTGATTGTGGACTTCTACTCTAGCGAACTTTCGCTGATAAACAAACTGATAACATGTACACCCATGTTAGGTTCTTTCATCGCCCACTTTCATCGAGAAATTTGCGGCGTGGTAGAAGGAATAGAACTGCCGTCCATATCTCCATATTATCATACAGCGGACAATGGTGGCGAAATGTACGAGATGAATGCCGTAAAACATCCAAAGACATTTCCCATGTGCGTGTTATTCTTAAAAGGTGTCATTTGGAATTTTAAGTAAAAACACACGTTTAATCATCATGCTGGTCTATATAGCTTAGGCCTGTACACGGTTCCACGTCTTACCCAATAACGATGGCCGCTGAGTTTGATTATAGCAATAATGGCAAAATGCTAATATAGTATGCAAAAGGTATAGATCGGTTTTCCTATATAGTCACCATATTGTGCTATGTTTATCGAGTGGTCATTCTGTAGCCAGCCACGGCCACAAGACAAATCACACACCCCCCTCGCCTGCCTCTTCAGAAAGCAATATATTATCGGCGTTTGGCGCGAAAACCTCCATAAATTGACCGATTTTGACTCTTGTAAACGGACTTGTCGGCAAACAGACGACACTTCCACATTCATTGTGGTGGAGATTTTTAGGCCTAGCTGCTGAGACGTCCGACTCAATGGACTCGGAAATATGTTGTTTGAACTTCTCGGCCAAGGATGCTTTGACCAACTAATTCCATTACTTTATTTGCGAAGTCGACTCGAGTACCTGATCACGAGTTGAATTGACAGGCGGGCAAGAACAATTCCAACCGTCTCCCTCCCTCTTCTTCACAGCTCTGCCTTTTCTAAATATGCCACCATTTGCACCCAACTTCAAACTGTGTATGATGTAAAGTTGCGTCGGCTTTCAACCCGTTCCCCTCTCGTTCTTTACACGCGTTCTAGTCAACGACCATCATTATTCACTGGCAATTGGCTTTTGGCAGGAAGATAGGTGTGTTAATATTTAACTGACCAATCATGTTATATCCGTATAAGTGATAGTTTAGCGACCACGAGGGGTCATCCTATTACTGTCGAGTTTCATCCTCGGGCAAAAAGCCCCCGAGAGATGATCATCATTCACCATTGTTCATAGTTAACAGCTAAAAATATCGGTGACACAAAAGATTATCATTAGCGGTGGGCACCGTCGCACACTCCTCAACAGTTTGGGGCGGATTTACCCCGCTGTTGTAATGATGGCCTCGCCCTGTCTGGTGATACCCGTCACGAGGCACGACTGTGTAAATCATCACCGAGCCGCCCGGGGTTATTTGTCTAAATTATCTTCTGATGCCCGCAAATGAGAGCAATCATGTCGAATGATTATGCCTGATGACGAGCTCCTCGTGTGCGACATGGAGAGGATTTGGAAGGAATTGATGGCATAAATCACAGCGAAAAACTGAGGCACGTAAGATGGGTTTCTATTATTAACAAAAGGAAATTTCACTTGTCTTTTTGTAATTTTTACTATCTCAGAATAGACACCCATGCCCTGCCATCATATATGTCTTTCTTTCATGAATAAACAAGTATATATGCATACGGATGAGATTTATGAATCTTCAAAGCATTTAGTTGCCTTCTGTTCTACTTTGAAGGCGTATCAGTATTATAATTGTTTGGAGGTTGATTCAGGAGAACTAAAAACATTATTTTTATAAAGAAAAATAGATCCCGGCGGGATGAAGTTTTTATGTATAAGTATGGTACAACGTAACCAAAAAAAGCGAATTTAAAAAATAGGAAAATGCGTAAAATTTTCGAACACTATATAGTAAACAACAACGTAGCCATTAAAGTAGGCGATATTAGCAGCTAAAACATGAAGCACTGTCAATAAACATAACGGTAAGAAGAAGAAAGATCACTAACCAATACTGAAAGTATGTAGGAAGGTTCCATGAGTTTATAATCCTAAATAGCATACAAATAGGTACAAGTATAGCCATAGTAGAGCGGGTAATCCAATGTAATGAAAGTCAAATATTGGTTGCCGTGTTCAATAGTTAATAGACAGGAAGTATCGTAGTAGCTACATACATGTACACACCAAGGATTTGACAGTTTGGTTGGGAGGAAACACCTGGATTGGGATTGGTATCAAAGCAGACATTCAACCGAACACCACATAATAAACAATAAAATCTACAATGTATTAAATATAGGCCTAGGTGTATTTGCATAGGGAATTTCGCTGAATTCTATAATAGTCCTAGTAAGATGATAAATTTTTAGCTGACACATTCACCTTTTCCCTCCAGTAACCCCCCTTTATCCCACCTACTGTTCCCCAACCACTGTTGTTAACGGACAATTTTCCCCCATCTCACCCCTCTATTTCCTGCCGTGTTCCATGTTAATCACCCTTCCGTCCGATTACCCGTGTTGATTTTGGCCCACGCTCCCCTCTCGGTTGGGGGCCGGGATTCCTACAGAGAGTTTTCAATACTACCATGTCGAATTAAATTTCTCACTCTCTCTGTCGTCTTTCTCCGCCGCTGCCTCCTCTTTATTCCTCGCCACAATAGAATAGAGGGGATTACGCTCTGTCCTCTCGCTCCCCAATGGTCCCGGCCCAGCATTGGATTACTTCCTCTCGTCACATGAACCATCATTAAGGTTTTTAGCCGTAACCAAAGAAGGAATGAAATAAAATTTGCTATAGGCTATTTAGCCACGGTGCGCTGAGGGGCCTGTGCTGGGACTGTACCGTGTTTACCTCGGTCAAATGCACCACAGCGGCTCCTAGTCCCCTCAATATTACTTGTCTTTTATAATCAGGTTTGCGAGGAGGGAACTTAAGGACCTAGGCCAGGCTTGGCGAGGTTACCAACGTAGGTGTGTAGGGGGAGTCAATACGCCTTCAACAAAACTTTGTTTGTCCTCGTTCACATATAGGCACGGCAGGCTGGACAGGGGTCTATGCGATTTTTATTGCTGCGAGTGGTTATTAAACAAATTGCCGAAACCCATTTAAGGTTACATTTGAGCACGTAAATAAAGCGATATGGGCACCTTGGGTTCAAGTTAATCATGCACGGATGATCAGGTTGTGAGTACATGCGAGCTATTGATAGCCCTGCTTCATTTCAATTCATCGTGTGTTTCTTTTTACCTACATGCAAGCCGCCTATGTACATGATCCCAGATCTGTTTTCGTGCGTATTGTTGTTGAAGGCTGGATATTGTTTTATCAGAGAGCTGGCCCGTTAACCAGGCCTGTTTAGGATGAGTGTTTGTACCTAGGGTAGAGACAAAGTGGGTGGCGAGATACCTGGCAACGCTTACCTGCATAACATCTTTTCCTCTGCCATTACATAGAGCTACTTCGTGGGTAGCTGACAATTCCCATAAATCACTCGTTGGCAGCCGGGAGAACTCTGGTTTTTCCACGAAATTGCCACTACAAGTGTCTTCAAAGCCCAGCAGGCTCTAGCAGGCAACTCTCCACGGGCTGCAGTGCCCCTATGGAAAACGCCAGACCCCAGCCCGAATACTCCACGTGGCCAAATAATAACATGTGGAACTCGTGTAATAAATTTATCATCCCCTTCAATATGCGTACTCGAGGGGTCTGAGGAGAAATGTGGTAAGTTTCAAACCGAGCAGAAAATCCGATGTGCTTCTTACCGTCACTCAATCAGAAGATAAGAGGAACCGGAAGTGCGAAGAGGTGCGCAAAAAGAGTGCAGTTTGCTCCAATCATCTCAGAATGGCTGTGTGTCTACTATCTAGAGCCTGTGAAGGGGAGAAAGACTGTGTGTAGCCAGACAATGCTTTCTTTACCATCTAGAGGCAAACCATTAAAGGGGAAACGCATTTCCGGTTGTCATATCATGCAATGTCGTGCTGTCAGGGAAAATCATAAGCTTTTCTTTTATGACTCGGCAATCTTCACTGCTAATCATTCCAGCCCATCACAATATGGTTGCGAATATAACAAATGGTTAATTGCATTTTTATCGAGTTTCAGTATAATGTATTACGCAGGCTTCTATAATGTTCAAAGTGTCCGGTGTTCCTGGTGATAGGCTTGGAGGGACGTCTGAAACTCGACTGCTCACTTTTCACAACGACAGGAGATGCTCTTAAGTACGTTTTCCCAAGTACAAAGGAATGAAAAGCCTGGCATCGTAGGGGAAATTTTGCTACCACAGGGAGCCATTGTTTTCACAACAATGGGTGCATGAAAAAAGAACATAATATTCACCCATGTTGAGGTTTCGTCCGGCTGAGTTAGTGGTTTTCGCGGTGGGAGGGCGTAACAGAATAAATCGGCAAAAATACCTTTTGGAAATTGCAAAACCTATTACGGTTTCATGTGCAACATCTCAATACACTACTGCTCATTTACACACCAGAACTTCTGTCATTGTGATCTGTATGGATTACTGAGCTTACTATTTATTAACCACCATTATAGTTCTGCTTGATACGGTTTGCATTGATAAATTAATTAAAGTTTTGCACAGAATTTGAAATGAATTGAACATAAGCCTATATGTTGCTTTGTAATGTGATATTTATATAAACACTATCATAAATAAGGTTATTGCCTTAGTTAACCAAATTAGGTTTGTTTAAAGGCATTGGATTCAGTGTCTCTTTACTGTTATTAAACGGCTGCCCCTTTTATTGCCATATACTCGTACAACAGCTCAAAGGAAATTAGAACGAGAAGAACCCGACTAATTAGTTAGCCTCACACAGCCTGCCTCGACAAAAAGTTTATTTACCACGATCACCGATTGATATCAGCCGGAGATACAAAGTCAGAAGACTACTAAACATATGATACTCAATTATTTTCGAAGACGGATGCTGTGGGGACCAAAGGTGCTTGTTGATAACTTGGGTGATGCCATGTCAGCTACAGCTGCACCCATTCATGCTTTGATTTATTACCTTAAACGCACGCCCCCCTGACCAACTCCGAATGGTTAGGGGATGATACATTAGTATTAAAACAAATATTTGTTCTTATCACCTGATTAAGGAGACGGTTACGAATGGAAAAAAATACGCCCATTCATAGTGGTTAAGGTTTTTCTCACACACCTGCAGGTTGGCAAACCAGCTCACTTCTTTGTTACACTGTGCCATTGTAGGCTAACGATGATACTTAAAAGGAAACATCACATTAATGGTCGATATATATTGATATTAAATTGTATTATATATTAAGAGAAGGCAACTCAGATGCGTTTGTTTTGATGGGCTGGCAATCGAGTTATTAAATCCACCATCCGGTCAGCACGTGGACAGAATACACTTCACTGGTGTGAACGTGCTGACAAGAATGGCTAACATTGCATGCTTTGATTGTTCAGGCATTATATGATCATGCAGATATGTATACCGATAGAAGCCAGCGAGTCCTCATTAACTCGGCTCCGATCCCTTGTAATGATCACTGTCCTTTGGCGATGAACAAAGCCTGCCTCACGTACATACCTATTACCACCCGATTGTCTTTTAATCCTTGACCAGGTGACGAAATAGGTTTTGATGAAACTGAGGAGGCGTTGTGAAAGTGAAACCTAGCCTGTGGGTAGAGGGCTGGCTTACCAGGAGGGTATCATATGAGGGGTGTGCTCCTATTGAAGCACCAAACAATAAGCAGATTAAAGGTGGCGTAGATTATCGAGTTGCCGGTCTCAGGTGTGCCACAGGGGAGACGAGGGATGGCGATGTGGAAGCGGTGCCTCCCTCACCTGAAGTCCCGTAACTGATACGTCACTGTAGGCCGGGTCACGAGATGGCCCCCAGATGTTGTGGTGCCTATACCCACGAGTGACGTATACTTTGTCAACTTCTTTGTTTCAGTTTAGGATGCGACACTTGTGTCAGATGCCTGTTGTTGATATTTATCAGGCTTTGTGTTAAGTTTTGAGGTCCCTAGAACTTGGGATGTTTTAATATAGAGAGATACCTGTCACCTTATGATGGTGTACATGCCATATATCCTTTGCCCAACTATTCTATGCATTACCAATTTTTTTGTAAAATGGATTCTACTTTTTATTAGACTAGGCCTAGTATGATATTGAGTTATAAGCTGTTCAATGTCATCTTCCTGTAATTGGAGAAAGGCACTTGAAAAGAAGAGATGCCTCTCTCTATCTTACCCAAAGAAAGCTCGGAATTGACTGTTTTTAAGCATTTCCTGGTGCGTACGTTTTTTCCAAGGATGGACTCTGCCTTTCCTGTGCTCGGATTGATCTCCTGCTTGAGAGGGTATCACACTACCTACAATTATATCCCTGGCATATTCACGTCGCGCTTTGTCGATATCTGGCAGATACGTAGATTTTTGAGGAAATTATAAACAAAAGGTGCAAAGAAAATCATCACATTGAAGCTCCCTAACCCAGTCAGCGTAGCCAATGTCACCTCGCCATACAAGTCTGTTCCCGGGTTCACGGTGCTCAGAAAAGTGCCAGCGGCGCCTTTTATATTCGATTGGAAGGTAAATAAGTGTGGCCACTAGCCCGAGCATGGTTTGTCCTAACCCGAATGGCTGCCACATGATCGGCAAACTCGGACAGTTTAGTGGAACACGGAAGGCGGAGCTGTAGGGGACACGTAAATGTGTTGTCCTATCTCTCATGTGACCGTCACCCATTCACGTCCAACTGGTTTATGCACTTGTCGATAACGTGAATGACGGCACGCCGTAATACAATGAAATATCTGAGACGGCGATTAATAATGAACAGATTCCTATTTATTATCAATCGCGAGTGAATGCTAATTGCTTTCCAGCCATTTGTGCTCCACCAGTATCTATTTATCATGTTTACACTAATAAATGTAATCATCCAATCCACCAGCAACATTTACTGACAGAGACATTTGTATGATTATTGCTGACACAGTTTTACCTCCCCTACCTTCCCCATGTACTTATAAATACACGTATGTATAGTGGAGCATTGTGCTGGTGTGTAGGTTTTGCTGAAGCCATTCAAAGCTCAATGAGTATTCACGCCAGTCGGGATTAGGACCTTACGGCCCCGGAATCTAGCGAGGTCATAATTTGATCTGAACCACGACTGCGCAGGTATGAGGTTTCCAATCAAACACGTAATCACACCGCCATTTTCTTGGTAAAATTTCCGCTCGATGCCATTCTTTGACACCAGACACCGGCGCAGTCGGTGTATAAAAACCTACCATTCGCTCATAATCTCATTAAATCATCGTGTAATAATCCGGGCGTTTCACGTTCACGCATCAGATTGGCGAGAAACACTAGACACGGTGGAGCATGATCGGAAAGCAGGAGAAAGGAGAGAGTGGGTTGTGAAAACTGACATGGGGACGTCGGCTGGTAGCTACATGTACCTGGATCACCGGTGATTTATACGGCTATTCAGTGTCATAAATCAATGGCGGATGAATAACTAATCAGGTTAGAGGGAATTACCACAGTTGAGCCCTTAACTCACACCTAGGTGTGTCGCATCTAGCAAACGGGGCCAATAATTGGCCTGATGTTAAAACATAATACGGCTGGTTATAAAGGTGGTGAGTAGCTAGTACGTAATGAGAGGCGATCTTAGTCTGCTCCACACAACAACCTACAGGCAGATATCTACATAGCAATTGTTTAACGCGGATTAGATGACCCGTGTATGAATACGTGGTAGAATCACTCGTTAATCATGTCTTATGGGTGGCATAAATATAGAAACATGAGTTGGTGTTGGTTATATGCGTAGAGCCTGAGCGAAGTAGTATGAGAGAAACAAACAGATAGATTTCTCTGTTCAGACCTAAGAGTAAGAAGTGCTTGTAATATAAATAATTAAACGAGTTATTGCTCCTTAGAGCCTGTGCGAAAAATAAAGGGCTTTTGAGCGTGGAGTATTTCTTGTAAAGTAATATTTGATGAGAACAAATGCTTTGCCTTGCAATCCAACCTGATGTTGGCCAAGGCTGATTTTGCCACCAGATGTCGCCATCGAGCAGTAGCTCACCTAGTACTTGCTTTGTTCCACCATCAACTGAGAAACCTGGTGATGCGCATTTTATCTTAATGTGGCGCTTGTTTGTTTTTAATCTGAAGGTCGAATATGAAATATTTTGTTTACAGTTATAAACATTTCAGATGAAAATTGAAAAAAAACTCTTTGAACACAGTGCACTGATGAAAAGGGAAAAAGGTCATGGTAAAGCATTGTCAATATTGGCATCTTGTTCCCGGTACATTAGGTTCTGACTTGTAATTTGCTCCACTGGGAGACATTTCCTATAATATTAGCCCACATAGAGACCTCAGACGTCCTGTCTTTGAATCCCCAACCCGAGGAGCAGCCGGATTTTCACATTATCAACCGTAAAGCAGTGTCGAAGTAACGACTCGTGATTATACCCTAATCGGATCGCTCCCATCAGCTTAATTCAGCTTGCACATTAAACATCCGCCATCTGAATGACGACCCGCGTGCCAGTTAACCCTACATCTCCGTCGATATTTTATTTACTGACAAATTAAAAAGATTAGGCGCAGTGAAAATTGGGTATTGTCGAGGGCAATAAGATCGCGTGTTGTTCGATGCCGATAGAGTTTCTCATTATTTTTATCGTGAGTATCTATATTGGAAAGCTGTTTCACGCAATGGCTGCTCGCTTTGGTAGCAATGTGATTATCCGAGAACCGTAGAAGTCAATCAAATCAGACTGCCCTGCTCTGATACACGCAGGCGACCTGCCCATTCTCGCAATGAAAAATTACCGCCCCTTTGGTCTTTGATTCGCCGATCTCACTCATTAGTGTTATTGTCTGCGGCTAGATGGCGATTTCTGCACCGGTTTTATCGCCGTTTCTACAGCAAATCGTGGTCATTAGATTGCTTAGGGGTAATAATACGACCTCCTCTCGCCGGCTTCTGCACAGATTAGGAGACGATAGAGAAAGGGGCACTAAATCGCACACACCCATCTCCCGTCCTCGGCGGATGTCGATTTATTAAAATGGACTATTATCGACCACCTCTCCCCGACATCTTGAATTGAAATTCTATCCCTAACTTGTCTATCTGCCAGCTATTTACCCGGCCTTTCTTCAATACGAACTGGCGGAAATTTCTCACGTCGGCTCGGGCTCTCCGTGGCAAAGCAAACACGGCTGATGGCTTCCCGAAGCACACGGCGCACAATCTGTTAATCATTACCGCGCTAAGATGGCGTAACAATGGAATGGGGTGTGTGCTCATCGCCAGGCTGTGTCGTCCTCAGCCAGCCACTCTCACTCACTCACGCACACACCACACATACAACATAACCACCGTACATCACTCCAGCCTCATATATATATGCATCGTCTTTCATACCTATCGATTTCCAAATAGCTGCACAAACGGTGATAAATGGAGGGGTTTCCTATCGCCCAGTTTCCGTTTTCGCCGTAGTACTATATCGGCTCTTCAACGCCCGCTTAGATCAATATTATTATATATTTACTAAAGCTCCGAGGCATCAAAGGGGGGTTGAGTGCAGGAACCAGTAGCGCCGAGCTGTGATCAATCGGGTGGGGTATAATACATTGTAACACGCCATCGATGGAGCATACAACTTGACTGTGGTGCTATGGACAAAGACCCTGGAATTAAGTGGGATAAAATTTCACCGGCGACACCTGTCTTAGAACTAATTCCCACATTGCCCTCATACTGTGGAAGTAGGCGATGATTTTGAATGGAATATTGCAGATTGTATTTCACCTATTGCGCGCAAGATATTGTTAAGCAGAAAATTAGAAGTTGAATATCAATAAATGTGACTAATTATGTAGAGCGTGAACAATGAGCATGGACGGCAGAGAAACATGGCTTTGTGCCTAGAATTGAACCTTCCCCTCATTTTCCTTAATTGGAACAAGGCTTTTATTAAACTTTTGACATTCGAGATGAATTAAGATGCGTTAACTTCGACTTAAACCGGCTAATGGCGAATCGAAACCAATATAAAACCTTAAAATAATTAATAATGATAGTTAGATGATTCCTGTCAATTTAAACAGCGTAAAATTACTACAGGAGGAGTAAATTAGGAGTGGTAAAGATCACTGTATGGCGAACAAATGGCAGTAAGCAAAGTTCCTATGATTTGCTCACTCACTGGCCAGGTACATGCCTTGTAGCATTATTACAGCATTGAAAGGTTATTTCGCTGAGTTTCTTCCACATCGCAGCTTCGACGTGTAGCTATTAGCTTTTTCATGTCGACTTCAGTGCGTATATAGCCTTCGTTTACATAGCATCCTTGCCTAGGTCATTCTTTTCATTGGCTTGGTAATGCAATTTTTGAAACCTACTTAAGCACAAAACAATCGATCAGGCGCTCTTAATGCGTCTTTCCTTCCGAGGATTTACTAAAAAGCAAACCAAATGTTTTATCTGGCATTGTGAGCTTCCCAAAATGGAACGCTGAAAGGTGGGGAAGAGGCAAAGTTTGACTACAAACACAGTGGTGTATTTAGCAATCTTTGATGGGGTTTTGTTCGCCTGTGTCCACATCCACGATGGATGAGTGCCCACGTAAAGTGTCATTGTGTAAGGCAGTGAGAGGGAAGCTGGCATATGCTTGGCACGGTGTTTAGAACCCACGTTCCCAGTGATGCTAACTGAAACCTGTTTCTGGGGTTTTCTATAGTCATAAACCAAGCTGACAGATAGTAATGGACATGGCCAGGATGAAAGAGTTACAGTTCGTGAAATAGAGCAAATTAGATTACAATGAATAAATTATCAAGGTATTATCTGTCCCTAACGTCATACGATCTGACACACTTTCATGTCGAATCATGAACAATTCTATCGGAATTAGACCGAGATCAAAATGTCACGTTTGTTATCTGGTGTTGGTTTTAAATTCTTTTTGTGTTTATCTCGAATTTTCTGGCCAGATTCACATGAAAGTGACCGGTAGAGTCGCGCGCCGCCTAGGTTCAGGGCCAAGTTTAATGTAATTCGCCCTGTATCCCCGAGCGATGCAAATGTCATTAGGAAGAATGCGATAGGAATTGATGCCGATCTAATTCCAGGGCAATATTGTTCGTTTTAATTAACCACTGTTTACTTTGTTAATTTTCTGTGTGAGTGATTCCTACAAAGCCCACCCAGGGTTTGTGGCCGTGATTTGGGGGGTATCTTGTGTAAGTCCCCGGGGAGATGGTAAACCACTCTGCAACTCCCATCTGGGCCCGTGTCACAGGGCTTGTATATTCGGTTTTATTATTGGATAACTGGTTAGATCACATTGCCAGCAGTGTTTCTCCAAGATTTGAAAGCAACACTTGATCCAGATCATACGACTATGACCCTGGCGGCAGGCACAGTCATAATTAGTTAACAAGGCCACTCTAATAGACGATGAACATTTCTTTATTATTCATAAGTTACCCATGACATATGGCCTATCCCCACCATGACACGCCATATCTCCCAGGTTGCAACTTCAACTAGTCTTTATCTATACTCCGTAGCTGGGTGAAATTCAATACGGTGTCAGATATTCTCGCATATGTTCTTAAAAACAAATATTAGTCTTCAGGACGTCCTACACTTGTGGTGCATTTCAATATTAACTCCACACAGGTCGTACGTCTGATCGATAGAGAGACTCTTTCTCTGTTTTCTCTCCCCCTCACACTCACCTTAGCTTTTAGTCAGTGTGTGCTCGAGTATGTTGTCTGTGTTGTCAGACGGGTCAAACCTCCATCCAACTTATAGCTTCTGAAATAGGAGGTGGGAGGGACCCACAACAAGTCTTGCTCATTAAATGATACCTGATAACCAATTTATCATGTAGGTTTGGCGGAAATACGCACCAGTCGAGTGTCAGGCTTGTGTGTGTTTAGCCTAGTAAATCCTAATCCCGTCGAGTCGCAACCGGTCTCATTTCTCTGGCTGTGTGCTGTAGGTTCGCCTCTTACTAGGCCGCTATCAGCCCGCCACCATGCCGAAACTTTACACAACTTTCAAGCCTACAATTCTATTAAGAGCTCGGTAAAATGTGCGAGAAAGTCGTGCTTCCGGTTCAGCAACAACCTCATCGTTATGGGTGTGCGAGACATGACTCAGTGCTGTGGCTGTGGTCTCCGGTAGCCGTATGAGTTTGTACACCCGAGTGTTGGCAGTTGTGGAGCAGGCGAGACGCCATGCCTGGTGTTACTTATAGCCGAAGGAGGTGGAGGAGGGATCGCCAACTAGGCCAGCACACCACGGGCGGCCCATGCACACTCCTCCTCACTGCACACCGCCAACACAACTGCACGGGACCTTTCCATTTCTCAAACTACAGCCATTCCGTTGAGCGTATCTCATCTCCTATCGAGGAGCAGCCGTATGTACGAATTTCTTCATAAACCCTTCGGATTAAACCTATTCCACACTTCGAATTTCCAATGACTGAGATAGTGGAAACAGAAGGTACGGTGTTGAGTGTGTGAGCATGCAGTAAGTGGGTGAAAACTTGGAAACTTAACGTCGACTCGTGGACTGCATGATGGCAACTATCAGATATCTCTCGTAAGAAAGTAGGCCACGAGAAAGATGAACCTGCACGACCTCTCTTTACAGCTAACCATCTCTAACCATGGGCTTGCTGCACGCGATTATCGCCTAATACACATCTAGAACGCCACTATTATCCACTCTGACAATTTGCCTGCTTGCTGTTTGAGTCAACTGTATTAAAGTATGAATCAGAGGAGGTTGTCTCGGAGAGTGACCTAATTGTACGCCGACTAGTTGATAGTTAGAAACACTAACCGTCTCCGGTATCAACGTTGCATGTGCGTGGCCTGAACAACTAAATGGCACAATTCTATTCATTGGACGAAATTTTATACTGGGGCGATTACAAGCATAGTTTTTAACTTACTGTAACTACTAAATACATTTTAGAAATTAGTTTAAAACCTTAATTTATTGAGATTACAATATTGTTTACTATTGTGTCTGACGTGACCACATGTTTCAAAGTTAGCGTATAAACCTTATAATATATTCGATAACGTTACCACATCAACATCTCATGACTTTAAACTTAATCTGTGTCCATGATTCATGCTTTGTGCATATGACACATGCGTTTACAGGAGACTCTCTGGAGAGTGTCATGATAGCATTGATGGTGTGTGTACTACTAAACCTCATCACTCCATTGTTACATCTGAAAGTATTCATGTATGACACAGACCAGGATTAGAATAATGCACAACCAGTTCGTGAGTAATGAACAAATAAGATGATGTATGCCATGTATTCATCTTATAATAGTTTTAACTCCAAGTAGCCAATCTAAGTGAAAATATGACATTAATTATGTGGATGTAAAACTGAAAA
>CAXAKH010000047.1:0-14437 GCA_963969325.1 Lycopodina hypogea | reverse complement strand
TTACTGGTAGAATGATTTGTGAGAGCAACTATAGCAGATTCACAATTTTGTTTCTGTATTATATAACCTTTCTTGCACTCAAAAAAATATGCCAGAATCAGAGTGATTTATATTATTCAATTTGAAATTTTACCATAGAAAATTAATAATAGATGAAATACAGTATTTAAAAGCAACTCCATAGTGGTAACATTAATATTTTCTCGTGCGTGCGTGCGTGCGTGCGTGCGTGCGTGCGTGCGTGCGTGCGTGCGTGCGTGCGTGCGTGCGTGCGTGCGTGCGTGCGTGCGTGCGTGCGTGCGTGCGTGCGTGCGTGCGTGCGTGCGTGCGTGCGTGCGTGCGTGCGTGCGTGCGTGCGTGCGTGCGTGCGTGCGTGCGTGCGTGCGTGCGTGCGTGCGTGCATGCCTGTCAGTGTTTCTAAATGCTATGTAAGTTGTTAGTGCCTCCAAGTGGTGACTGTGGGCAATATTTCACAATTGATTGTGACTTGCTGGCTGAAATAAACAATGCTAACATATTTGGATTCTGTGTTTTGAGAACAGGACATGGACTGATGATGTCACTCAATTCATGCCAAGTCTATTCCCCTGTTGAAGACTTCGATCCACTCAGGATAGATGTCATCTTGCACTAGAGCAAGAAAGAGAGAAAGAATATTAACATGGAGAGTGGGCACATGGAATGTGTGTTCCATGGTGGATACAGATGGACCAGTAGAAGTAGCTAGTGTGAGGGCGGATGTCCAGAGAGGCGAACAGAGAAAGGTGAACTTAATTGTGAATGAGATGAAGTGATATGGTGTGAAGGTGGCTGCTTTACAAGAGACAAAATGGTTTGGGTGTGAGGTATATCAAATGACTAGGGGTATAGTGTTGACATCCAGGAGAGAAAAGCCTTTTAAAGCATGGTTCAGGAAGGTTATCCACCAGCAGACTTGGTAAGTTGAAGCAATGGAGCTGCATAGACTATGTGCTATCATGCCAGAAAGACAGGAAGATATGCCTGGATGTAACTGTCAAGAGAGGGGCTGAGTGCAGTACTGACCATCAGTTTGTATGTGCAAGGCTCAGGATGGCCAGGTGTAGCTATAGGAGAAAGGCATCTGTGAATGGGAAGGGAAGGTATGATATGTCAAAGCTGGTAAGAGTAAGACAAGGTGAGGATGATGGAGGTGACCAGTTAGTGATGGAGAAGTTCCAGGAGGATGTGGTGGAGAGAGCTAGAGCTGCATGACCCTAGGAAGGCATGGCTGAAGACAAGTGGACTGCAGTGTGCACTGCCCTAACAGAGGCAGCAGACAGCCGGTTAGGCAGAGTGAAGGGACATCAACCTGATTGGTTTCAGGAATCACTTAATGAGCTGAGGCCAAAGCTGAAGAATAGGAATGATGCCTACACCAAGTGGCTGGCCACAAGTAAGAGGGAGGATCTGGTGCAGTCCAGGGAGGCTAGATGTGTGGCAAGGAAGGTGATCGGACAGGTGAACAATGCAAGGTTCCAAGCAAATGCAGATGAGGCACAGAGACAGCACTTTGGAGGGAAGGTTGTGTGGAAATGCATCTAGGATATGCAGAGGGCTTGCAAAGGTTTGGTACCATCAAAGGTGATTACCATCAGTGATGAAAGTGGTGAGCCATGCAGTACTCCAGCTTCGCAACAGCAACACTGGAGGAGGCATTTCACCAGGTGCTGATTGTGAGGAGCCAGTATCAACCTGCAGAGATGGAGAAGGTGAGACAGAGAGAAGTGGATGAGGATCTAGGCAAGACTCTGTCTTCAGCTGAGGTGGCCAAAGCCTTGGGGAAGTTAAAAAATGGGAAGGCACCAGGAAGTTGAGATATTCTTCCAGAGATATTAAAGGTGGGACGCAGAAATGAGGATTTCATGAGGCTGATTGTAAATCTAGTTGAGACTGTCTGTAAAAAGAAGAGAGTTCCTCAGGAATGGGTAGATAGCTCCTAATTCCCACTCCAAAGAAGGGTAACCTGCACATATATGACAACTGGTGTGGTGGGATTTCAGTTTTGGAGGTGATGGGAAAAGTGGTGGCAAGGATGATCAAGAACAGACAGCAAGTGCTAGCTGAAGGAGAGTTGTCAGAGTCCCAGTGTAGTTTCACGAGGGGACGTGGGTGTGCTGATATAATCTTTACCTTCACACAGCTAACTGAAAAGCAATTGAACACCAGACAAAGCTGTATTTGATATTTGTGGACTTGAAGAAGGCCACGTGAAGCCCTGTGGGTTGCTTTGAGGAAGCTTGACCTGACCACCTGATAGACATCATCAGATCCTTCCATGTCAACATGAAGGCCAAATTGTGGGTTGATGGAGAGATGCTAAGGGAGATTGAAGTGGAGAATGGTTTGCGGCAAGGTTGCACTATGGCACCCTTATTGTTCAATCTGTATGCATGTGTGATGGCAGAGAGGTGGTTGGAGATGGTATGTGATGTGGAAGGTGTAGGGACGTGCTTATTTTATAAGTGCGATCAGCAACTGTTTCAAAGGTATACCAAAAATGCAAGTGAAGATGTGGTACGTAAGTGTGAGTTTGCTGATGATGTAGCCCTGCTGGCCACCAACCATGCTTATTTTATAAGTGCAATAAGCAACTGTTTCAAAGGTATACCAGAAATGCAAGTAAAGATGTGGTACACGAGTGTGAGTTTGCTGATGATGTAGCCCTGCTGGCCACCAACCATGCTTATTTTATAAGTGCGATCAGTAACTGTTTCAAAGGTATACCAGAAATGCAAGTGAAGATGTGGTACACGAGTGTGAGTTTGCTGATGATGTAGCCCTGCTGGCCACCAACCATGCTGCAGCTGAAGAAACACTAGTACTCTGGAGTGGCAAGTGAGTTTGGACTTACAGTGAGCACATTCAAGATGAGGTTCCTGGTGGTGGGGTATGCAGTAAAGGAGGCAGAACTGCTGCCAATGACTGTTGATGGAGGCAGTATTTTGAGTGTGTGGCCGAGTTCCCTTACCTGGGATCACTGATAGCAGCAAACGGTAGAATAGATGTGGAGGTAGACAAGCGAATAGCCTGTGCATCCAAAGCATTTGGTGCCTTATGTCTGTCTGTGTTCAAGAACACCCAACTATCTGTTACCACCAAGAGACGAGTTTACCAAGCGTGTGTCCTGTCAGTAAGGAGGGAAATGCTGGACACCACTCAGACATCACCTCAAGCAGATGAACACCTTCCACCATCGTTGTACCCGCACTATGCTAGGCATCACCAACAGGCAGCAATGGGAGCAGCGCATCCCCTCAGCAAGCACCTGGGAGCAGTGGGGAGATGTGGAGACCATCACAGTGAAGTTCATAAAGCGATACCTGGAGTAGCTAGGACACTTGGCTACAATGCCCAGTTGTAGAATACCTAAGATGTCCCTGTTCAGCTGGTTGCCACAGACACGCCCACGTGAAGGATCAAGGAGGAAGTGGTGAGATCTGGTGAAGATAGGCATGAGAGCTGCAGGGATATCTGAGGCCTAATGATATGACGACGCTCTTTAAAGAGGACAGTGGCATGTGGCATACAACCTGGGATTGAGTGATTACCAGCAAATTCAACAGCAGGCTACCTCGAGATGTGGGGTGTGATGAATGTGGTAGGTTTTTCAGGAGGGAGTGTGACAAGTCCAGACATAAGTGCGCTGCGGGAAACAACGGCCTGTGAGCAGAGAGGTAGAGTCCAGTGTTCAGTGTGTGATCGCTGGTTCAGGAACACAGGAGGCCTAACCATGCACCATTGGGGTCAACAATTGGACACTTCCAGTACTGATGATAGCACCACCACTATCCAATTGAGAAGGAGACCTGGATTTATTGTGGCAGTAACAGCACAGAGATTGTCCAGCCAAGAAGTACTGTGTGCAGAGTGTGGGAGGAGGTTTAGTCAGCCTGGTGACTTGAAGGGGCACAAGTTATTGATAGAGAGGGCTAAGCCTATCGAACAACTGCAGGATGCAGTGCAGTGTGGAGGATGTCAGATAAGAAGTGGTTCCACAGCAAAAGGGGTCTGGCTGTTCACAAATGTGAAGGAGAAGACTCTAGTGCACTCTAACTATGCCTTGTAATGTGATCTTATTTCTTGCTCCCTACTGACGGAAGGCCACATGACCAAATACGGCAGTGGTACAACAGAACAGGTGTGTGTGTGTGTGCGCATGAGTGTGTGTGGGTGGGTGGGTGTGTGTGTGTAAGGCTCAGTGAATTAATTGTAATATCTGCTCATAACAAATATTTATATTTTCAGTTTAGTATAGTATAATACTTATAGGGGAGTCACAATAATAGTAGATGAGCAAGGAGCCCCCAAGTTGGTGGGGCCCCAGAGTCCCCATTTGGAAAGACAGCCCTGCCAGGAAGTAACCTGGGCTAGCACGTTACCGCCACCCTGAATAACTCTGGGGCATGAGGACCTGAAACACTGAATTTTTACATGCTGTTATCTTTTTCTCCAAATAAAAACAACAGGCAATGTTGGTTGCATGCCTACTTATGAGCTGCTATTATTTAATTGAAAACTATGAGGTCTAGAAATGGTAATAAACTCAGATCACTGATCAACAAGTAAGTCTATTCGGCCACTAATCTAAAGGTAACTATGTGTACACTCTCTTGCCAGCCAGGGCAATGGTTGGCATGTAAAAGCTGGGGGAGGGGGGGGGGGGGTTCTTTGCAAAATCGGCCTTGAGAAGAATTACTTTTTTCTTCAAATTTTAATGAAATTTATGAGGCATGAGTGTGAGAATATAACTTCTTGCTGAGATGTCAGACTATGCATCCAACCCTAGCATAGGTTATCAAATTTGGATGCATATACTCCACTGTTCAAGTAGCGAATAAATCTGTTGTAAGACCACTTCAAACATTGAGGTACAAATAATTTACCACAAGCAGAATGTTCCAGAATGTATTTTACAGCACTATACTATACCTCAAATCTGAAGAACTATGGCTTGAGTGAGGAGTTCTGTGCATGTCTCAATCTGAGCTCTGCTGGTTGATGTTGATGTTATTCTGGTTTAAACTGTGGATGTGAGTGCAGCAAGGAGTGTGTAAATGTGTGAGCAGGTTCACATGACTCCATTCAAACTGTGAGTGCAGCAAGGAGAGTGGTAGATAGACAAGCTGTGATAGTGGGCATAAGATAAACTATTAGGGGTGCAAGAAAGGAAAGGTTCCATCAAAAATGGAATATCTAGTCTTCCACACTCTTCCAGCCTGTGAGGATTGAAAAATTGGCCATAAGAAGTTCACAGAACAAACATATACACAATGAAAGTTGCTGGTTCAGACACTAGTAGCTATACACACACAATGGATTGAATATTTTAAGGATTGCATGTGTAATTTGCACCTGCACTGGATAGTGCAAATTGTGTGCTGTTAAATACTGAGGAAAGAAGATTAAACAGCAAAACCTTAAAACTGCCACCACGTGTATCACTATAATAGTATTGCAGTAGCAGCATATCTACTAGTGACTGGCTACTTCACACACACACACAAAAAAGAAAAAAAACAATTATATACTCCCAAAGTCTCTCATTACAACTGCCACGTCACAATTGCGTCTAGTCGTAGTACAACTGTGATGCAAAATTAAAAAAATATAAAATATAATTGTTTGACATTGCAAAAAATCACTAAGAAAGGGAATCAAATCGGTTTCAAAACATTTTCCTGTAACATTATAAAATTGTGTCATGGAATGACCATTATATGGAGAGATGGGTGAATAATATGTAAAATGAGAATACAAAATATAAGAATTGCAACAAAAAAAAGGGGGAAAAAAGCTTAATAAATCACTAAGAAAGGATGAAGAGAAAAAAAGTAGAAAGATGAGAGGAAAATATGTAAAAATGTGAATACAAATATATGAAGTACACACTGGACATTATGTTGACACCGTGAAAACTGATTATTGGAACATAGAAAATGTATACTGCACATACAAGGTCAACAAATACAACACAATCTTGAAAAAAAATCAAGAGAATAAATTAAGCTCAGTGAGATGAGTTCTTTTGGCATCCTGAAGAAGGAGCAGGTAACTTTACCTTATAGATTAAATAATCATGTTCACTGTTACTATCAGCTACCACATCAACTTGTTTAGTCATTGTTGCAACCTCTTGACCGGAGCTTCCACCATACCTTCTCCTTCTCGGTAAGGTGCTCACACCATCACAAACTCTTTGATACCCGTAATGCAGACAAGGACATAAACGTTTGAAGATGGTGGGCTGGAACACAATGAAAAGTAAAGCATTGGACCATCCTTGACCGGGATCACCAATACTCTGCCAACTCATGAGCCACTCATTATTCAGAAGATTGCAGCGGTTTTCACTTGGGCAAATCATAGGTGGGGCAGAGATAAAGAAACGGACATTCCCGCCAACTCTGATTAAAAAGAACACTATAGGAATCCAGAGCAACTTCTGATCCATCCTGGCACAGGTAGCTTTGAGTTTACGATGAATAACACTGTCCTCCCATTCATCTGAGATTGCCTGTTCACAAGAAAAATGTAGAGAAAATTCTTGTAAAATCAGAACAACATAAGCAAGTGGAAACAGAGCTTCTAGATTGAACAAAAATAAAATACGAGATTCTTTTTAAAAAATATATGTACATTTGGGACAAGGTGTAAAAGTATCTACTAAGAAGGAGTTACCTTTGAGACCCGATACCTTCTCCACACTTGGACTTTGATGATCACACAGAGAGTTAGAGACAAGACACACACTGCCATCTCCCACATCTTTCCAGCCATAAACTCCATAATAAAGTACATCTTGTAAGCCCTGCGTTGTTCCTCCAAGCTGTTGGAACTGTTGATATTATTTTTTATCCAGCACCAAGGCCCACTAGATTGCTGATCAGAGGCACCAAATTGATTTAATGCCATAATCACTGTGCATGTTACTAAAGGAATCCCCCAGGCTATCACATGAAAAGGAATCATCAACTTCTTAGCAAAATCTATCTTCTTTAAGCCAATGGCAAAGAAGAGATAAACTGTCAAGTTTGCTGTCCAAAAGAAAGACGCCATTGGCATGACAGTTGTGAGGAAACTCTGTGCTATGCACAGATCAGTATAAGAAGTTGAAATAGAGCCAGTGCAGTTCCTTGTGGGAGATCGATATTGCAAGTTAATTGCAGCTCCAAACATATACCCTAAACTAGTTAAAAGATCAGCTATGGCCAGGAATACAAGAATCATACGAGCAACAGTCCGCAGATCCTTCCACTTTAAGAAAGTTCCAATGATCAGCAGGCTCCCAATGACGGACCCCACTGATGAGATGATGGTCAGAATGATGCTTGCATGGGAGGAACATCTAGGAGCGCAGGTGGTAATGTTGGTCACTGATCCATCGCACCTTTGGCTAGCAGTGGCCTCCAATAGAGCCTCCCTCAGGAATACACCATCCATACACTAGGTATGACAAGGCGAGCTGGTAGGGACCTCACGAGTGATGGACGTAGCAAACCGCAGATGGAGCTCAACCTCTGTACCGTTCAACTGTATTTAACTTTTTTTAAAGAAATTTTTTTTTTTCTAATTTCACTTTTAATCTCGAAAAAATTTTTTTTTTAAACTGCAATAACGAATGGTCAAGCACATTAATATATAAGATTTGGTTTTCTTTTCTGTCCCTTTCCTCTGTGCAAATCCTATTGATACTGGTTTGCTGATTGTTCTGTTTGCTTTCAGATGAATGTTGAATGTCTCTATGTATCTATAACAAAATATTCTCAGCATATACACAGAGGTGGAAAAAACTGTTGTTTTTGTTTTGATTGGTTGGGCAAATGAAGATATATAATAATTTCTAATTGGGATGACTATACACCCATCAGGGTTTCGGATTTTTTTTTTTTTTTTTTTTTTTTGGGGGGGGGGAGGGGAAAAGACTCTAAAGTTAGGAATCTTTTTTCTTCTTCTTCTTAGGGCCTCCCCCCAAAATGGGAAAATTTTTTTTTTTTTTTTTTTTTTTTTTGATGCTGTAAGATTGATTCTGAAGCGGTCTGCATTCTGGAGGTAATCTAGTGAACATGGTAAGAATTTTAATTAAGACAGTTACACATGGTTCCACAGATCATTCCAGTCTTCATAAATCAGTATTATAAAGAATAAAGTAGGAGAGCCACAGTGTCTGGGGTAGGAAACTGAATAGAAAGGGGAGGGGGGAGGAATTTTCTTTAAAAATTTCTATCTATGAAACCTTTGGTATGCAGTTTTAATGAGTATTATCAATTATTAGTTGCACTAGAGTAAGTACCTGTGCTATGCACGAATCCCATTTTACCAATTTTGGGATTCTGGGATCCAAATTTTTTTTAATTACTTTTTGCTTGTTGTAAAAAAGCATCCTCACTGTGGGATGTGTCCATCCTGACGAGTGGGATTACTTTGGTATGGTACTTTATTGATAAAGTGGATACACACAAACATGCATACATTCGTACACACTTTTTTTAGCCTGACAGTCCCAAAGGTAGAGGTTTGTTCAGGTGGGACCTAACCCATGTAACTCCCAGTCATGTGTGTATGCATATTAAGTTTTAGGTCTGCAGGTCCAATGGTTTGTTTGGCTAAAGTATAATTTTTGATTTGTTTGTATTTAACACAAAAAGAGCCCTGTGGGCGTGATTTTACTCCAATCTTCACCAAACCACCCCAGGGTGATTCCATCACCCCCTGAAAATTTATACCTGGTAGGCCCATATGTCTGGGAAAAGGTAGTGAATAACATACAGAAATACATCAGACAGATTGACAAACAATGAATTATAGTAAGATGTATTCTCGACTCTTAGGTGATTGGGGGGGGGGGGGGATTATAACTGTCGACTCCTTAGTTAGACTAGAATAAGACACCCTAAAATAGGGTAGACAAGTATTGGTCTGGCAAATGCCTGACCTGCCCAATTGATTGCTCCACCCATGGCAAGGGTCACAATTAGGTCTGAAGCTTCCTCGATTAAACACTTAGTTCCTAATTCAAAGAGTAAGAATTGGCAGAGATGCTAGTTTTGTGTTTGGAGAGGGAGGTACCTAACCAACCAAACTATAAAACCACGAGGTCATTTACTTACAACCACCACAGCTATGCACCACTTGCATTTAGGAAAGGAAAGAAGAAAAAGAATTTTGTCTTTTTCTTAAGAACTAAATTTATTTCTTTTTTTATATTTTCAAGAAGCAGGGAAGCCCCAAAGGAGCTGATCAAGTAGAGTGAGATTTGTGTCAAAATTTGTACACAATTTTGCATACCCCAAGAACAAAGGGGAAAAAAAGGGGGGGGGGGGGAAATCGCATCAAAATAGGGGTTCACCATGAAGCATGAAGGAAATCTCTCAGGAAGATAAAAATTAACATAGCTCTTCTCCTTCACTTTCTGAGTAAGCCCTCCAAGTTTGGTTTTCATAGCATGCTTCTTTCTCCCTCAAAAGCAGCAAAATATATTTCTATACCAAAAAAAAAGCCTTTTTAAAATATGGTGGAAATTGGAATGTGTCTGTCCATGCTACGCCCACTACTTGTGGTGGGTGGTGGGGGATTTGTGATTTCACAAAAAACACTTCTGCATTTCCTTGCCAGGAAACTTACAATCTTCCAATCGGGGTAGGTATATATTTCTATTTTGTCAAATTATCCTGACCGAATATGCAATCACAAAATCCTACTCACCTTTCCTTAGAAGGCTGATTCCTTGAATTGATAATCTTTCTTTAAAGCTCCACAATGCCCAATGGTGTGTTTAGATTCATGAACCCAAAGAATTGCTTACAAGTTGTGTTCATTTTGCTCATTTTTTGGCATAAAGAAATTTGTTTCCCATCAACATCAAACATTTATTATCACATTTACTTCCAAATTGAAAATCTCGTTGTTGTTGTTTTTACTGAGGAATCAAGGTTTGTCACAACCATGTAGCCACTGGTACTGAACTACGAAGGTTAGAACTTTTTTTAAAAAATCAGGTAGCAATTGAATTAGTGCAATGATCGATCAATGGATTGCACATTTGTCATGTTGAATAATTGATTTACTTGTATTCAATCACTCATACCAATATTACACTGTTTTAATGTGGTCAGGTGGAGGATTAGAGATGGAGCGGTTTATTTTCTTTAAAACTTCACAATTCTCAGCATAAGTGTACATTTAGTCCAAAACTGAATTTTTTTCTTTTTTTCTTTTTTTTTTTGGTGGTGGTTTAGATTCATCAAACAAAATAATTGTTTAAAAGTTGTGTTATTTTGTTTATTTTTGGCATCAAGAAAAATTGTTTCAAGAAAAATCGATATGCCCTCATGTAATACTTGGCTTCCTATAAGACATACCACCAGTAAGACCTGTCCTCATGTAAGACGGTCCTCCTGTAAGACAAATCATCTTGTAAGATATGCCTTTCTTTAAAAAAATGCACTCCTGTAGGACATCTCGACCTGCAAGACATGCCCTCCTATAAGACATACCCTCAAGTAAAACATGTCCTCCAGTAAAATACATCATCCTGTAAGATATGCCATCCTGAAGATATACACTCCACCAATGCATGACCTCCCATAAGATATTTCCTCCTACAAAGCATGACCTCCCTTAAGACATATGCTGTCATCCTGAAAGACATCTACTCTAGAAAAACATGTTCTCCAATAAGACATGTTCTTCCTTAAGTCAATTTTATGACCACAGCCCACCGAAGGTGGGTCTAGCAAGCAATGCGGCGGAAGACCGCAATTGTGTGCTAGTTTATTTAATTTTTCAGTGTGTACATTGTAATTTGCAACTAGGAATAAATTAACAAAAATTAGGTTATATTTGTGTTGAGGATAGATACAAGACCTTAAAAATATGAGGCTGCTATACTGCCCCCCCTCCCCCCCCCCCCCCCCCCCCCCATCCTCCCCCAAACTCAAATTGATTTATATTCTTGGAAGCTGCTTGCAGTGAGAGGTGCCCATAACTGGGGAGTCTTGATACGGAAGGTTTCAATCCATCATAATGTGATAGGTAAACTAACCTGACAATAGTTATAGGGTAGCTGTGAGGCTCAGTGTCCAAAAATGCCCCCCCCCCCCCCCCTCCCCCCTCCCCAAGCCTCTTATACACTATAGCCTTTGTTCTCCTGGCACCCACATCTTATGTTGTACAAGATTGATTGTACAGGGGAGAAATTTAATTAATCTCTGAAAAATACCAAACATTATAATCAACTTAGGAAGCTGCAAAGCAAGCTAAGAAAGATAGTGAGATGACAGCTCCCCCTTATAGGAGTTTTTTTTTCAGATGGACAAAAAAAAAATTGATAACTTCTTTGGTACTGAATGGGAAGAAAATGTTGATCCATGGTTGATATCTGTATGACAGGATCAAGGACTTAAAATATAGTTCAGATACTTCATTCTGTTCCAAGTATGAAAGTTTCGATTTTTCATAAATGAACATTGAACTAAGGAGCTCTATTCTCCAAGTATCCAGCCAACTCTCCCACACTATAAATTGTACCAAGGTTTAAAATAGTGAGGTCTTCTTCAGAATATTCTGACAGTGATCAAGGTCATTACTGTCAAATTTATTTAGAGATTATTGACAATTACTAATGCTTAAAATTAAAATAAAAGCAATTTTAATTGAGATAATTTCACTGACAGATGTAGCACCAGGAAGTCATCTAAAATTTATGGCACCTATGTTATCAATATTGATTGAAAGTCGACCAGTTGCCCTACCTGGATTAATGAATGTCCTGCAATCAATTTTTATTTTACCTATGAGATTTGAATGAAGTTGAAAAGAATTTTGTTTTGAAGAAATTGAAGAGTACACATTTACTGTTCAGTCAACACTATGTAGCTACCAAAATATATTACTATCAAACAACAATGTTTGTTTGATAATGGTATTGACAATATAATTATATTCTTCACTTCAATTATTAAAATCTGGTAGCTCAAGCCCCCTAGACCCCTCACCCCCTTGATCTACCCACTTGGTCTATTAGAATGTTGTGGGAATTTCATGATTCCACTTGACCTCTTTCATTCAATCCACACTTTTGTGGTTACTTTAACTGCTAAATGGAAAGTGGTCAGGACTAAAGTGACACAAAATGATGCAAATTCCCGTTTAATGCAAAAAATAAATAAATAAAAAAAATAAAATAAAATAAAAAAAATACTTCCATGGTCCCAAACTTGATGATTTTGTCATGGCCACACCCACACAAGTTGTTTTCACTGCAAGAACCAATCGCACTGAAACTTGGCATATAGTCTCCATGCGACCACAGGAGTATTAATAACCTGTGAGTGCGTCTAGCCACACCCATAAAATATTAATGGAACTGGTTAGATTGGTCAAGAAGAGCTTATCAGGTGGATCAGATATAATTGAACCCCCAAAGTACACACATAGCCACACTGCTGGACCAATCAGGCTGAAATTTGGCAACTGGAGGTGGACTTCATGTGCCAGACCATGAATGTTATTACCCTCCCATGTTTGTGGTTATGGATGTGGTTTGGCCAACAAACATTAGTGTAAAAGTATGAATGCCAATTCCACATATTTTATTCAAGCTGCTACCAGCAAATCTGGCTTTAGTTACTTTACCACTTTCATACAAAGCTGCAACAGGCCAACTAATATATTTAATTATTTTGAAAAATTACGTCACCACATTCCAATGAGATGCTGAAAACCTGATATGACTCTGACTCGCTAATCCACCCGCCCACCTACATGGTCCTGCTCCGAAAAACTACTGGGTACTGGCACGTGTTAAGGTTACCTTTGGTCACCCCACACCTCAAGTTGTAAACTACTAAATTCGTAGTGAAGGTTTGAACCTGTGAATGATAATGGAAGATCGGGTGGCAAGAGACCTCCATAATGGACACTCCGAGCTGACTTTGCACAGGAGTAACAGTTACACATCTGGAAATGGATCCTCCTGCTCAAGTTTGAGATCTTATTCGCCCTTGGCCATTAAACCTCAAACTTTGGCTGAAAAGATTACAGTAAGTTCCTTGTAGCCAGCCCGGAAGCTATAACTATACGGTAGGAACCCATATGTTTGTGGAATTTTTTCCTTTATTCTCTGCCTATCAAAAGTGAAGGCCTCCAATTATCCACGTAGCTTTTATTTCTGCAATGAACTTGCATTTGGTAATTTCTGCAATAATCTTTTGCACTTATTTAACCAAATCTCTCCCACTTCATTGAGTGAGCAAGAAAATTTAAAGTGCATTGATCCCTCCATCGTTTTTGTTCCTGTTGACAAGATGAACTTGAATCAAATCATGTGCAATAATTAGCAGAATGCTCACTGTTTTTTTACACTGTTAAAAGATGGCTGCTGGTGCAGCTGCTTTCAGTGATATCTAATCCTTCCAAACCTGGAGCAGCCTTATTTACTTTCTTCCCCCAAGGCCAAGATATGTGGTTTATGTAATTTATGCATGGGTGCTCAAGAGAGTGCAGTAATTCATTATAGTCCAGTACATGGTGGTGTATTTTGCTTCACCGTCTTTAGTAAAAAGCCAAGAATGCTAACAGCTTGTGCTAGCAAAGATGGTGAAATTTAGAATGAGAGAGATTAAGCTGAAGTCAGAAAGAGAGAGTGAAACTCTGTGTATCCTCATGGATACTGAATGCAAGTCTGTCATTGCTTGTACCAGATGTCATAACCCAGCAGTGTAGTCATGGCAACAATGTGAATGACGATTAGTAATTTCCTGTGGTTTATTATCAACAAAATATTTGAAAGAATATGGCACAATTATCTCCTATTAATTCATCTCCAACTATCATGGAATTTTCTCTGCTACTGTTACTCAATATAACATCTAACCTATTCAATTCGAGATAGAGAGAGAGAGAAGGGTCTGACCAGCTAAGAAAGGTTTGGTCTTTGTATATTCTCTCCTTGCATTTGAAATTCTTCTTGATTTCTACCTACACACATGGCGCCAAAAGATGGCCCACGGCTACCCTGTGCTTCATGGTGTCACAAATTTAAACTTTATTTTCTTCTGCAGTCAAAGATATCCAGCAATGAGAGATTCTTCTCACTGGAGTTCTTCCCTCCCCGTACGCCTGCTGGAGCTGTCAACCTGATCAACAGGTTTGACCGGATGTTCTCAGGGGGGCCTCTGTTTTGCGATGTCACGTGGCATGCCTTGTCCAACCATAACACTGACCATGAGACCAGCTCTATTTCGATAGCCAGTGCAGCTCTCAACTTCTGCAGCTTGGAGACCATGCTGCACCTTACCTCCACCAACCTGAGCAAGGAGGCCATCACCAAGCACTTGGAGGATGCCAAGGTAGCCGGGATTAAGAACATCCTGGCTCTGAGGGGAGGTGCGCATATGTTGTTGTTATTATTGTTGTT
>CAXAKH010000046.1:0-22046 GCA_963969325.1 Lycopodina hypogea | reverse complement strand
TGTTGCCTCTTGTAAGTATTCATTACTTTGACACAATATATAGATATTGCTTTAGGCTTTTTAGCATAGAGTAATTAGTAATATAATAATTCTAATAATATGAATAACGAATCTGATATTTTTCAGCATGAATTAGAACCCAAATCTCCAATATTGCCAACACCTATTAGATGTTCTTATGAAAGGTTAAAAGACACAGGAGTCTATGTCATTGGTAAGTTCAGTTTAGTAACAGTTCATCCATTTATTCATATCATATTATTAATTGTATACCTTATAGGTGGGTAAGACGATGAATAATTCTACATGGTATATATTATTTTACAGATAATGGCCTGATGATGTTCGTGTGGGTAGGCATGAATGTGCCGGTTGAATGGCTGCAGAATGTTTTTGGCGTGCAGTCAGCAGCACAAATAGACATTGACAGGGTAAGCAATAATAATATTGTATGCCTCTATCGTACATTTTATGGTTACCATATACCGTAGGTATTCAAGAATGCTAATACATTTTTCCTTCTGTCTGTCAGACCAGACTATCAGATTTAGACAATGAATTATCAAGAAAAGTGCGGTCTTTGATACAAGACATACGAGATGAGCGGCACACACATTTGAAGGTTAGTTCACTTGAAATATTAATCTTAAAGTCAGTGGTACCTTGAGTTGAAAGTTATGAACCTTGCTGAAACAGAATTATATTTCTAAATGTGGTTTATTTGTGTTATTTAGTTGGCCATTGTGAGACAACGGGACAAACTTGAACCTGTGTTCCAACAATACCTTGTTGAGGATCGTGGATCGTCAGGAACATCATATGTAGACTTTTTATGCCATATTCATAAAGAAATTCGAAGTTTACTCAGCTAAGGGTGAAAGTTTGGTGGGCCTGCATGGTATTTGTGATTGATGGATGTTTTTCAATGAATATATATATTGTTAGGCAGTGATCTGATTTTGATGACCCTTTTGCAGACAGGATTATTCTAAATACCTTCGAAATACTAAAATTAGGCTATCCTTGTAGCTTTAAGTGGCTTGGCTATTGAATTTCATCTGTGTAATAGTGATTCTTGAATGATCAAGCAGAAGTTATTCATATAAATATTATTAATATATACACATATGTATGTTACATATACTTACTTAAAGAAGCATAATGCTCAACTGTGATGGTATGATAAACGAGTGAGATGCATGATTAAATCAAAACCCAAAGTTCACCAGGAAGTTCCACACTGAGTATATTGGCGGTTCAGGTCACGTGTTTCTTTCATGTACGGTACTAGTTATATATTTTTGTGCTCTATACACCAATAGTCATCTGATAGCTTTCCAAGATCTACAGCAATCAGGTAACAATGGCAATCTGTTGGAGATAAGGATGTTGAGATGTTATTAGCCGGTTTGTTTATCAATGTTCCACAAATTTTCATAATATTTGGATATATGCTGTATCAAGTTCATCACTGCTTGAATCCCTAACATTAAGTCCTCTTGCCTTCGAAGGTTACATAACGCACCATTCATTGTGGGCTGCATCGTTTCAAATGCATGTTTATTTATTTACGTATGTATGTAATTTCCTTAACAAGTACGTTTTAGTTTGGCTTGGTTGGCATGGCA
This sequence comes from Lycopodina hypogea, assembly GCA_963969325.1. Lineage (NCBI taxonomy): Eukaryota > Metazoa > Porifera > Demospongiae > Poecilosclerida > Cladorhizidae > Lycopodina > Lycopodina hypogea. The sequence continues at coordinate 20,418 of CAXAKH010000046.1, read as the reverse complement.
ACCGTTACAAGTCTTGTTATACCAAGAAACGTTGATTTGTAAATTGTAAATATTCAAGCAAATAATAAAAATAATGAGGTTCCTTAAGCTGTTTTTTTACTTGTTCTTCAGCTTTGTATTAACTTTCAAGACATGTTAGGTCTACATTCGCATCCTTAGGTCGAAAGGATAATATAGATTTAAGGAAAAACATAGTTTGCATAACTATACCTAAGTCGCCATATAGCTTTATGTGCTAGACACGTCGAGTTTACTAACATTCAGATAGTTATTCGTCTTTCATTTAGTTTCTAACTTCCTATTAGTTTGGTATACAGTCACTTTAGATTGGGAACCCAAGTAGTGGCTTGTCTTCCCCCATCGATAGGCAATGAAGCCCCTGTTATAAAGGAGGACTCTGATGATGCCAGCCATAGGATGGCCCTAGCAACTTCCTCCACCTCACCCACTCTCAGCATCGGATGACAAGCAGACATCGCTTCCAGGAACTACTCGTGATAAGGATTTAAATTCCATAAATAAAAGTGTCCCGTGATTTAATAACAATGGAATTTTAATATTAGCCTATGGAATATTAAACTGAAGATCGTTACGTGATTTGTATCTACCTTTGGCAGATCTGCTGGGTCTTTTACTAAACCGCCAGGTCGAGTAAATATGTCTGTCAATATTACACCAGGGCTGTAATATATACGTACATGAACAATATAAGTGGTACATGAAAATATGATTACCGGTAAATTCAGTATATGTAAGCAATGATATACTGGCTTATCGCTAGTAACTAAGTAATTTGTACTTTGTAATATAAGTGATCGACTTACCAAACTGCATTGACTCTAACACCCTTTGGTGCTAATTCTGAAATATCAATATTTATTAATAATAATGCTTTTAATAGTAACTCCTCTTAATATTTAAGAGTATCGTCATGATTTCCTATTTTACAGTAAATTCGATATATAAATTTACCTTTTGGTAATCATACATACCTAAAGCAGTACATTTGGTGAACTGTTCGATTGCTGCTTTCGCCATAGAATAAGCCATGGCATTAGGGATCTGTTTAAAGGGGAGCAAAACATAGCCTTAGGCTATAATTCTAACCAATTACGCACAATCTCAGGTAAAAAGCCACATGATCAAGCATCCTAAAAATTCTGCATTTTCTAAAAATACACACTGGTCGAATGCCTGCAATACTTGATAGGTTCACCACCGATCCTAAAAGTAAAACTTTGCTAATTTAATAATTAAGCCGATAACACTTACTGACATATCTACAACCTAATACGGTAGTATATCAATCACCTACAACCCAATATATCCATCTTACCAAAATACCCATCTTACCTTTACTATTGATCAAGTGTGGCAAAGCTGCTTGGGTCATCATGTAAACAGACTTTACATTCACAGCCCACATTTGATCTAGATCACTAAGGGACCGTTCATTAAATATGGGTGGGGGGGCCGGAGGATTTCGTCAAATTTTCCGCGAAAAAACGAGTGGCCCCCCCTTCAAACTTTGCGAAAAATTCAATGGCCCCCCCTTCAGACCTCGCGAAAAAAAATAGGTAGCCCCCTTTTTTTTCCAATATTTCACTTCATGCCATTTGACTATAAATAACTACAAACTAACACTAAATAATGAACACAGAGGCCTAATATGTAACTGGTGGCTTTCCCACCACTGCTTAGCAGATTTTGTGTACCGTAATTTACTGTGTACACGTCCTGCTCCTGGATAGGCTACAGCTCCATCATTGGCAAAAATTTGGCTATTTGGCTTGATTTTAATACCCCATACTTGAATCAATCCACTCTGGAACAATTAGCAATATAAGTGGGATGCAGTGGAGGGCATGACTGAAGAACATGTTAAATGTCTGAGAACCTAGAGAATGTGTGACATCTTGCGATGTTTACACAAAAGGATGATGTAATAGTCCTAGTCACCATGGGCTGTCTACAAGTAAACATTAGCACATGAGTATGTCTGCACAGGAATGATTGTCTGCTAGGGCATACAAATCTGAAACAAACTGTCTCAGCCTCAATAAAAAGAACACTAATGGAACAATAGTGTGAACGGGTAGGTATGCATGACCAGAGTGGGATTAACACCATGCTATGTAAGAATATGCATTGGGAAAACCTTTCATAGTTTTGGGTAGTTTTGTAGGGTTTCTTGGCAACCATGATGCACATTCTGCAGTAATGAATCTATGAATGAGGCATCTTTGAACATCTCAGGATGCTGTTATACTGTATTTGTCACACTTTTAGTTGCACTGGACTATTAACCGCTGAATTTGTGTTTGTATTTGGTACTTGAGTGACATATTTAGAAGTCACACCTGATTATAAAATGCACCCTTGCCAACTAAGGTAAAAAAGGTATGGTTTATAGTGAGATGAATACAGTAGTAACTGTCATATGACATACAATCATGCATATACATGCGCTCTTGTTTATGGACTGCATGGTGATTTTAGCTGTTGAGCTTTGGGATCAATCAGACATACAAATTTGGCCCAGGATGGTCTCATTCATGGATACATGAAACAAACTTGTTACATACTTCGGAGGGTTGTTGCGATGAAATGTATAAGAAATTTACTTGTTTATTTACTGTCATTTATATAGCGCATTTCCCATAGTTCAATGCTCAAATATGCTGCAAAGGTTATAAGATGGCGAGAGAAAGGACACACAGGCCAGTCATCTGTATGAGAAATTGATGTACACACTATGTACAATCAATGAGGCACCGCTCCAAGCCGAAACCTATCCTAAACTGAAGTCTATCACACACCTATGCACATTCAGCGATATTGGTGTATATGTAGCTTTACAGCTAATCTTAATAATTGTGGTATCTGACCAGTGGTACCAGGTTTTAATTCCTTACTCTTGTCGACAGGCGCCCTGGGATCTTTTACATGCTCTGGGATGGTTCTCCCAATATATGTGGTAGGAGAGCCATGAGAGATGCATAGTCTCCAATGTTGGAAGTCACATTTTTACACCGTACAATTATAGTAGCACAACCAGGATTTGAACTCCAGACCTTTGCACAACCAGGCCTACGTGTTTAGTCACTAGGCCATGGCTCTAAGAAAGGCTTACTTTAACAGCATGTACTGTGGCCATTTTAGCAATGTATCCATGTAAAATAAAGAACCATCAACCCAGTGTTGAGATGCTTTAGGCCTCATTCATCCATTCACTAAAGTGGTCATAACAAATAAGGTTGAAAGAATGAAAAAGATGTCTTCTGAAGTGATTGTAAACATGAAAGACTTGAAACATGATTGGAGGTCCGGAGAATTTTTTTAAATATGAGTTTGAAGAGATAACTTGTCTGTTAATATTGCAATTAATTTGATCGATAGTGCATTCAATTTTCAGATTTTCTTGCGAAAAAATAGGTGGCCCCCCCTACTGTCCTCGCGAAAAACTGAGCGGCCCCCCCTTCGAAGCTTGCGAAAAAATAGGCCCCCCCTGAAAATCCTCCGGCCCCCGCCCCCACCCATATTTAATGAACGGTCCCTAACCTTAGTGTTCTCTAACGTGCCAGCGATACTATTGCCAGCATTGTTAACCTGACGATAAAACAAAAAAGTAAATGTTTGAACGTTCTCTGAATGAGAATGAGAGCCGATATGTGGGTGACTATTCCAAAATAAAACATGGTTGTAGATGTTTTGCTATAGCCTATACGTGTGTAAATAAAGTATATGTCAAGCATAATAAATTAATTGCATTATGAAGAACATTATGCGTTATGAACTTTCTATGAGTCTTACTAATATGTTGATTTTGCCAAATGCATCTATGCTTTTTTGCACAGCGTTCTTGCAGTCGTCTTCCTTTGTGACGTCACCCACAACTATCAGTATCTATTAATGAAAATTATCATTTTTACCTAACACAAGTATCTTAACAAATTCATACTTCGGTCGGTCAATTTAAATTCGGCTATATGTATATGACATGGCATATCTACATTGAATTATTAAAAAACCTTCTCTCGGGGCAACCCTGCATCATTACACTTAGATGCTGTTTCTTCCAGTTTCTTGCTACCAAGACTAAATAGGCTCCACCACGGGCAAACTGTACAGCAGTTTCAGCACCAATACCATAGCTAGCGCCTTTGGAAAGATATCAGATTGTAAGTACCCGGTATACATGTACACCGTGCCATACCATAACATGTAGGTAAATATGTATACCTTTAGGTAGAAGTGAGCATAACTATTTTGCTTAATCTATCCCCGTAGATGTGGACTACACTGTCAATTAGACATATTAATGCGAGAAGTTGGGGGTTATTAGTGAGGTAAACCATGAACGCTGTTCCACTATGTCTACAGATGTTACAATAATGTTTATTAACAGTAACATTCCTCTTTAATAACTTGTGTCTATGTATATCTTCACAATGAAGCAGTCTTCGTAGCAAGGCAAATGCGTCACTTCATATGATTTAACTGATATTAGGCTACTCACCTGTTATTAAGGCAACTTGGTCATTAAAATTAGTCATTTTGAAATGCAACTAATTGAGTCGACGATTATAGATCGATATTCTTTGCTAAATCGAAGGGTTTATAATTATGCTATCCTAATGTACTGTATGCACCAGACTTTGGATTGATTTGACGGGTAAAGGGCCAATGTAGTAGCTACTACAATCTTATCGTGACGGGATTTATGCGTCCGTTACTTATTGTCTTCGTGTACTTTTACATACATGTACATGCACGCATGTATATATATATAATTGTATATAGGTCTTATGTTTGAAATGTATACGCCTATGTAGCAACGTATTTAAGGATGTGAATGTGATCCATAATCACACGTACCCTTCACCATTACGAACTCGAATTGAATATAATGAGTGGACAAAGGATATTACATACAGTTGGACTGGATATGGGATATGTTTGTATTTTACATTCGTATCTATTTACCCACCCTTAAATTGTGAGGGGAGATATTGCTGTGAGAGCATAGGCCTACCTCTGGCAGTGGTCCGAGTGAAGCAAGGTATCACCTCACCTAACGAATGTCGTGCTATGAGGAGACGGGTGCGGGAGTGATATTAACAATATAGTATATATTGTCACATAATATTCATTTGTATTGCAGATAGCAAGTGAGCTATACTTGTACAGAGATGTATAGTTATAATGACACTGTGCCAAGTTGACATCTTGATGATGAAAACAAAATGGGTATGCACGTGATAGGCTGGGGCATAAGTTACTTTTCTGAAACTGTCAGTGCGATATACTTATTGCAAATGCAAATGCACTTTATAACTGCCCTGATGGGGCTATGCACATCCACCTCGTCCATCAATGTTACAAACCTTTTACTGTTCGATATAACATCCTTTTTTTTAAATAAAAAGAAACGAAACCCGTATTTTGACCTAGAGATACTTAAATTATGACAGTAGAATATTTTAAAAAACCAAATACAAAGTTGATGCACCGTTTACCGTTTAAGACAAATTTTTCTCTTTGCCACAATACATGTATTAATGACATCAGTTGAACAGAATAAATACTTTCAGAAAAGAATAATGAGTGGTGTGTATTGAACATAGTATGCAGTGTATATTATGAATAAAATGATTTAGCACCATGGGGGTGGAGGTGGAGGGAGGGAGTGATGGAGGTCACCAATGTGTTGGTGGATTTATCGGTGGCGTATTCGGGACATGACCAGGGTGATATATCATTGGACATTGATGGAGAAATTTTGCATGAGGGAAATAAACGATGGCCTGGATGTTATTTGGATACCACAATAAATTTGGAGGTCCAGGAAGTGAGTGCATTTGAATACATGGTATTCATCTCCGAGGGAGCCACTGGGACAGAAGCAGCAGGCACGTTGTTGCCTGGGGGTGTTGGTGTGACGGCCCAGCTCAATATCCAGGTGGTGGTTTGAGCAGCGTAACCGGAGGGCTTGCGGAGTAATGTGGGCCTGTATTGAGGTATGTAGCCTGGTGGAAAGAGGGGTGGAATTGGCGGAATGTGGATAGTTTGGGGGAGTGTGCTGGGTTGGTTTGGGTAAGCCACCAGATGCGGTACGCACCACGGAGCTCATCCGTGATGTCCAAGGGGGGCTGGTGGATTGTGTCAGGGGTGATTTGGATATGGTTAAGGATACGCCAGGCGTTATTCCACCAGGAGAATTTGGAGGTGAGGGCGATTGCCTTGTGGACGAGGATGGCTTTGGAGACAAGTGGAGGGACGTCCGGGCTGCAGAGGTAGGACATGTAGTTGGAGAGGCGGACGATACCTCGGATATATGTAGGGTATGCACTGAGTTCAGCTCTAACAGCCAGGGTGGGAGTGGAGGTGTGGAGGGAATAATGGGCATAGACCATATCCTTATATATTTGTTCTGTAGGCAGTTGGGTGGTGGGGGAGGCGTAGGAGGCTGTGGTGCCAACTTGGGCCATTTTTCGAGGGTGGATATATGGTAGCCATTGTTCGACACCGTACATAAGGATTGGCTCTATGAGTTGGGCAAATAAAGTATTGAGGAGGGTAGCTGAGGCCGTGTTGTCCAGCATGGAGCGGAGTGCAAAGGCTACTTTGGTAGCCTTCCGGAGTATGACAGTGCTAAGGTCCGTTTTGGAGTCAGACAGGCATAGGCCAAGATAGCATGGGCTGGGGTCATACCGGAGAACTTGGTCGACTATGGGGATATCCAATTTAGGAGTGCCGGTGGTGCCATTGAAGACTGTGTAGCAGGATTTAGATATATTAACCGTGAGACGGTTGGCGCGAAAGTATCGGATAGTGGTATTGATGGACTGGCGGATGCCGGTAGGGTGGTGGAAAAATTGCAGATGTCATCTGCAAACTGGATGGAAGGGACTGGTAGGTCATGGAGGTGGGGCGGATCGCAATTTGAGTGGAAGGCAAAGATGAGATCCGCTATTTATAAATAGGTTAAATAGGAGAGGGGAGAGGGGGTCCCCTTGTCGCAGGCCAACATTGGAGAAGGGTTGACCCATACGGGCGCCCAGTTTAATATGGGAGGAGGTGTTGGCGTTGGTTTGTTCCACAAGGTTACAAAACCTTGGGCCAAGGCCACTAAGGACTAATTTGCGGAAGAGGAGCGGACGGCTGACGCTATCATAGGCCTTTTGGAGGTCTATGAAGGCTGCATAGAGTGGGTGGCCAAGGTGTTTTGCTTGGTCAATGAGGGAGTTGGCCACAAAAATATGGTCAGTTCCTCTACGACCTTTGGTGAATGCTCCGTGAAAGGGGTGGGAAATATTGGCATCTTGCATAAATTGCATGAGGCGGGTATTGAGGGTGCCTGTAAAGAGCTTCCCTAGGCAGCTAGTGAGAGTATTTTAATATAGGCGTTGCACGAGATACACTGTCAGGTGAGTTGCTGATCTTTTTTTTTCAGGCTTGATACTCGTATTTGAGCCCTGTCGAGTTGCCTTACATTCTTTTTAATATTAGATAATTTAAGCTATTTGATATTGTATTTAAATTATTAGTGCAAAGTTTTAAATATTATTGTAATTTATTTCTAAGACGCAGTATGTTTTAAAGGCACTTATTTCAAATTAAGTAATTTAATTTAATTATTCCAGTAAACATGTTTCAAATTATATCATTGCATTTCAAATCAACCCAAACAATTATGAACAAATTTTGAAACAGTGCACTGTTGTATTTCAAATTTGGGCTATTTGTTATAAATTGTAACTTTGGAATTCATAATGGCGGTTAGATCCGCATATTTCAAATATTTTCATGATCAATTTAATATTTCGAATTTGTTTTTGAAATATGTGCAAATTTCAAATTTACGAACACAGTTTTAATCGTGGACATTTTTTATTTCAAATCCATTTATTTTCACTTCATTGTGAAATATTTCAAATTTGTATTTTTAATTTCAAATTTCGGAAAAACGGGATGTCAGAAAAACGGGACGTCGGAAAAGTGGGATGTAACCCTTTCAACGGTGTTTCAAATAAGTTGGGAGACGCATTATTAAAGTAGGGTATGAACCAGCTCACTTTGGGTATTTGTTAGAAGTGCCCAAAGTGGGCTACTACAACCCGACACACTTTGGGCACTTCTAAACAACTGCCCAAAGTGTAGTTGTTATGAGTGGCCAATGTGTGTTAGGTTCGTTGACTCACTTTGGGTAGTTTTGCGAAATGCCCAAAGTGTGGTGGAACACCTGTCACACTTTAGGTACTTATCAACTACCGCGGAACTACCCAAAGTGAGCTGACTCAGGTTTCTCGCAACATTTAAAGGCATTTCCGTAGAAATATCTATCAAATGTCGCGGGTAATTTGGTTGCTACTGACCCCTGCTGGGGAATTCCGGAATTCCTAACCCGTGCTCAACAGCGGCCATCTTTGTTTTTCTCCAAATCTAGACGCTCAAACGACCCTTAAAGCATCACGGGAGCTTCCGTAAGTAGTCCGACCGTTTTTCCGGGAATTTCGAATTCATTTGCCACTGGGCACTCGAGGAAGGTGGACGTGCTTTACTGTCTCCCCTTATTTCATTCCCATATTCAGTACTTGGAACCTATACTAAAGTCGATTCGACATTTACTTTAATAACCACTGTTATACCAATTTCTACTTATAAATCTATATATACTTTTGTGTTTCTTGTTTCTTTTCAGATTCAACTCAGACGGTCTATTTGGATCAGACAACATATTAAATTTCTGCCACAAGTCATTGACAAGTATTTTGTTCATTTCCAAATATCTGAATGGTATTAACTACAAACATATGCTATTATAGATATGAAATGTAAACATACATGTATATCAATTGAAGAAAATGATAAGTTTAATAATGACTATGATAAAAACTGATACTATTAAATGTAAATGATAGGCATACATGTAGGTATTATATTTAGCAAACGAACTCAATTCCTAGCCAGTACAGTTGGCTGATACCTGGTCAAGACTCAATAGACTGGCAGCACAGGAAGGTTCTGCCGTCTAGATCGAGTTTTGAAGATAGATTATAATAAAAACCTTTTTATATAAAAATAAATATAGTCCTATATATATAGAGATATGCGTTTGTTGATTTGTTTATCCTTTAAACGTATCGACCAGTTAGCATTTTGCTGACTATGGAAAATATCTATTATATAGGACATTAAATAAATAGCATATCAGAAAACTGGAGATAATTATTGCTGTGTCCAGTCAAAGCAGATTTATGTGCCAATTTTTTAATAAACCATTTGGATTAAAATTAATATTCTAGACCAACCACCTCCCTTCTTCTCATAATAAGTCAAAATTAAACAGCTCTTTAATACAAGTCGACTAGACAATCACGTCTATTATTAAAAGTTAGAACGTCTGTGCTTGGATCGTTGTGCTGCGATGAAGTACATGTATTTTTAAACCGACCTGTCAGATGCATATGGCGGTAGTAAATATCTTTTGTGGATCAGATTAACTTTGTTTCATACTTTGACAAGACAGTATCGTCATAAACAAGTATTTTTCCTAAGTTGAATCATTCTTTCGATACCATATTCAAATAGAACAAAGATATGTTACTAAGGAACTCTCTTTAGTTTGATTTTCGCCTACGCCATAGCAACAGTCAGAAGGCTGGACCGCGGATGCCGAATATAATTTGCGTTGTTCGGCTAATTACTACGTGATAGGTACCAGGCGGTAGCCACCTAGCGGCGTAGTGGGTACTACTCGAGGTCTATGCATAGACGCGTACCTCAACAGATGTCAATATAATGTAGGTGTTTATTACTAAATAGTTCATGCGTGTCATTCTGATTGAAGCTTATTAACGATATAGTATTATACAATATCTGTTTTCCAGTAGGTGTATATGTTTAATGTACCGTTTATTAATATACCTTTTGATTAAATATCTGAACCCATTTGATGAGGCGATATTTTGAGAAAATATAGTGCTCAGACAGCTGTTTCCTATAGTAATATAGATTTATATAAACGAGTGGGGCACATACAGGGCTGTGGGTCGGCGACCTGATTATGGATACAATACAGCTAGCTATAGAGGTCTACTGGGTTCCAAATATTCCTAAAATTCCGCCTGACCTATCTAGAATTTCCAGCTTTATAGCTAGGCCTATATCATATACATGTATGTCTATTAGCCCTTAATTTATATCTGTTATCTTTAGAAGAAGAATGGACATCTAGTTAATATCAGGGTTCTTTCAGTTTTTTAATCACTAAAAACTGATTGTTCACTATATATGGGTAGTTGTTGGGCAGAGTTGTGGCATAGAATAAGTTAGTAGTAGGAGGACGTGATTATGGTGGGAGAGAGAGGGGGTGGAGGGGTTATAGAAGTAGGGGTGGTATATACACCCGGGAGGCTTTCCCCATTACTACATGCGTGTTTATGAAAATGCGGATAGCGGTGTGTTTTTGGCATTCAAAACACGGTCCGCACGGACACACAATAAGGGATGTTTTTGGAGCGTTTTTCCACGTTTGGGGGGTGCTGGGAGGGAGATGAATGGTTCCCGGCCTCTGTTCGTCTACAGTCTAGCATGACACAAGGGCTTTCTTGTAGAATGTAAAATGTTTAAGGTTTCATTTATTTTTTATGATTATTAATATTATTTACATTGCTTGATACCCTATTTTAATGGATTTAAAGTTTAATTCAAACTCCTTGTTTAGGGGGTGCATTTTACAAAGTCTCCCGGTTTAGGGGGTAAATTTTACACATTCTCCTCATTTAGGGGGAAATTTTACACCTCCTCGTTTAGGGGCTACACTTTACACATTAAAATCCTCGTTTGGGGTACCTTATGGAATCCTGTAAACATGCATGTAGTAATGGGGAAAGCCTAAGCCCCCCCCCCCCCCCCCCCCTCCGGGGATATACAACGGTATCTAGGTTTTAGGGTTAGGAGACCAACAAGAGATGAGGCTGGATAGTACTATTAGGCTTGTACTATATGCAATATTTATCTCTATAGTTAATTTACAGTAATTAATGATTGTGTTTTAAGAGCGGAGCACAAACAGCCTGCTAATCTAATGTTAAATTGCTGCTTGACAACCACAGCCAATTTATTGTGTTTTATGTTATTGTGTCCTATCAACTTTTTTCTTCTGCTTCCTAGTTAAATATGGTCTTTGAAATACTAACATGTCTGCACAAGAGATACGCGTATGGACTAAATTCGCACATCGCTGATCCAGAGGTGGACTTGAAAACAGCAATGCGGGATGGAATTATTTTGAGGCTCTTTGCACAGGAGTTGCTGTGTGAATTAAGCAAGACTACCTTAGAGGAGCAATGGTATCCTGTACGAAAGGGCCCTGTGGCATGCCAGGAAGCCACAACAGAGAATGAAGCCGTGGTTGGCAAGGAATGCGTTGCTGTTCTGGAGAAGATTAAACAAATTGAAGTAGAAAAAAGTGATGTTGGAAAGGCTGTCGATAGCCAGGTGAATTGCCAATTGGTGAGTGTATAGTGTTTATAGTGATATTTCGAATCTAATGTCAACTATTTATGAGAATCACACTGTGTTCATTTCTAATTTGTGAAATATCAAAACTGTGTAGTATCAAAGTATGGCATATTTATTTTGGATTCACATGTTTCAGGAGAAAGTTGAGCCACTGTCCAACGATTTTATCCCATCTACTGAGAACTGGGAAGACGAGTGTATTGATGTTCCCATCTATCAGCCACCCATTCTCAATGAATTACCAGTAGAAGTGACTGAACCTCCACAGCACCTTGAAGAATTCGTTGAAAATGTTGCATCTGCCCCTGTGGCCAAACCAAAGCGACACACAGAATGGGATTATACGAAAGTCCAAGGAAATCCAAAGAAACTCTTCATTGGAAATGTAAATTTTAAGGTACCGTGAGCTGTGTATATTTGCAAATTTAATATTTTATCGACAGATATCATAATCACAATGTCTTCATCGTTTGAAAAACTTACTCAAATCTTATCCTTTTCATTGTGTAGACAACTACTAGAAGACTTTGGGAGTTTTTTGAAAAATTTAGCGATGTCCAATATTGTGAACTTCTGAAGGATTACAGACGCAAGAGTAGAGGGTGAGATCCACTGTTTTGTTTCCTTCAGTTTAACAAACTTTTACACAGCATTTGTGCTGCTTGTACAACTACACTGTGTCTGTATAATTAGTGTTTCTGATTTTGTATTTCAGGAAAGGATTTGTCACATTTAAAACTGTGGAGGGGGCTGAGACTGCTCTCCATGCAAGCGAAGATGAAATGATGTTTGATGACAGGTGTCTGATTTATTTTGTAATATATACCAGGAAGCTATACTAGTGTTGCCTACTTTATGAATGTACATACCACCTTACTCCTTTCAGGTTATTGAAACTGGCTCCAGCAGAGCATAAAGTTTATAAAGGTCAAATCAAATCCAAGTTCAAAATCTCAGAGGATACTGAAAAACAGGTATGACAACTTCTCCGTAACATCATATACACTGATCTAGCATTTACAACCAATGTAAAAGTGGTTTTTACAATTACGTGTTCGTGTTGGTAAATTTCATGTCACCCTTTTCAGAATCACACTGAGTCAACCTCCACAGTGGCATCTAGTCCTAATGAACCAGCCAAACCTTGCCTCATCGATGCTCTCAATGATGACATCATACTTCACGTGTTCTCATATTTGTCATTAATTGAATCCCTTCAGAGTACCAGAGGTACAGACTAAAATCTTATATACGTTGTAACAGTAATAATCATTTGAGCTGTACAGTAATATGATCCTATAGGGCGTGCAAGTCTCGCCTAGGGGTGGCGATAATGCCCCAAATTCACAGGCATTTCCGGTGACAGGCGGGCGAGTCTAAGCATATATTCGCACGCTGTACTGATGGATAAGTCAATTGTGGCAATAGTTGAAATTTAATAAATGCTGGTATATGTCTGTAACTATTAATGTTTTGTATGATAGAGATCACGTTATACACAGATAGGTTCAATTATATTTGCTTTTGTGTGGTACTTCTACCGTAATGACATATCATGCACGTGCTAATTAATGACGAGAGTGGCAACCAAGGTGGTTCGTCCTCCCGCCGACATCTCCTGTATATATATATATCACATATGAAGTATTTAGACCAACATATAGGCCTAGTTACCAGTATACTCGTAATGACTCGTAATGATTCAGAGATGAATACATGCATATATTTCTATATTAGATGCTGAGTGGTCGATAATCTGATTGTCACCGGTAATGGCTGATTATCGCGGTTCTCGTCATGAGGGCAGAGCGAGACTTGCATGCCCTATTTGTCTGTCACTGGTGCTTTCTTTTCAGTGTGTAAACGTTGGTATAGGCTGGTTGAGGTATCTCATCGGACTAAAGAACATCTTGTCATTCCACGTCAGTCATTCATGAAACACTTTAGTATGTCAGACTTTTCATTAAACATAAAGTAAAGCAATTGTATTTAATGTATGTTATAGACCTATACATATGCTTTTATTGTGTTATTGTTTGCAGGTAGTAAATCTTCAGCTGTGATGTTTAAAGATATTCACTTGTCCAAGTTATTAGCACATGGTTGGCCTGCTCTAAAATACCTGGATTTGTCAAAAGGAATTATTGGACTTACTGAAAGATCCGTTAGAACCATTGGTAAGTAATACCAATGGTTCTTATGGATCTTTCAGTGAGCAATATATAACTTGATTATAACGATGAAAAATATGCTCCTATGACAATTCTATATAATAATATGATACTGCTTTATTTCAATAATTATTTGCAGTTCTATTGTATCAGACTAGGACTTGCATGTACATATTTTGTGTTATAGTGAAGTATGTATCTCAGTTGGAAAGCTTGGACATATCTGGCGCTACATTCCCACTTCTTGAAGTGTTTAAGAATTTACCTCAGCCCTTAATGGAACTGAAAACCATCAAAATGAACAATTGTTCTTTTCTCAATGAAGATGGGTAGGCATGTCTTGATGAATACTGTCTGTGATGTATATGTTATGGCATCTTTGTAGCTAAATACTGTACTCGGTAATTTCAAAGATTACAATTTCAGATTGTGGTGGTTCCTACATAAACACAAAAACTTACAAGAAGTACATCTGGATGATATCAAGAGAATTAATGGAAAGGTGTGCTTTGTGATTAAACAGTTATGAGCTATTTAAATAGTTATTTCCGTAAACACATTAATTAAGAAGACATACACAAAAAATGTGTCTATGCTCGTTAATGTTTAGATATGCTTGTTCAAATTTAGTGTTTCCACGTCATGACGTCTCAAGTGAAGGTGTTAAGTCTTAACAAAATGACCAAGGTATGAATACCGGTAATAAGGCATATTCTATCGGTTGTTTCATCAGATTGTATTTATAATAAATAGAAAGATCTTGGTGTACAAGAATAGATTCCATCTACGTGTACTTGTACCGTGTACGTGACTTGTGCTACTTTCAGCTGTCTGAATTTGGTATGGAAAAAATCAGACTGCGATGTGTAGGATTAAAAGAAATTTATTTAGATAACTGCAGAGCACTAAACAATGCAGCACTGTCCAGTCTTGGGGTAAGTATGGATTATTCTAGCAACTTTTATCAAGTATTCGATAACTTCGATCATGTTATATTTTACATTTAATGTACATATATATATTATCTTATCTTTGCTATAATATACAATAGTTATAATATTATAATTAACGCCTTTGTTTATATATTTGTAGCAAATTCACACTCTTGAAAGAGTTCGATTATCTGGATCCTTGTTGCAACGTGAGTTTAGTCATTCGGAGTCATTTCCTTTAAGCTGTTAATAATTAAGTAACAAATATTTACTGAATGTCAAGTTTTGAGTTGCTTAAGAGGGTTGCTTTTGTCTTATAAAACTCTTTATTAATCGTATTTAAAGTGACATCTGAAGGACTTCACCACCTTGGAGACCTGACCCAGCTGAGACATCTAGACGTGCATGGAAACAGTCATGCTGTTAGTGATGGCATATTACAACATCTGGCAGAACATTGCCTGAATCTGAAGTGAGTACAATTGATGTGTATACCCCATGTACATGTGTATTTCATGTGCCTGTACGTATAATATAATACACTACTGACGACTGCATGCCTATATCGTCTGTTCACCACTCATTTGTACATTACAGACACTTGGATGTATCTAGTTGTCATAGTTTGACAGTTGCTGGTATTTCAGCACTCAGTTCCCTCCAAAACTTGACGTATCTGAATATCAGCTACAACTCACAGGTACTAAATTCCATGCAATACCAGTCGAATATGTATATTATTAAATAATAAAATCTACTTATAATTGCACCAGTGATCTAGTAATCCAGGCCAACATGTGTAAGTAATACGCGAGGATTATCTGTTATGAATAACTCTCGGTTAATTTGAGTCATTTGTATATTCTGGCTGGATGTTAACTGGTCCAAATTGGTAATCTATTAATGCTCATTTCATCCTGCAATATATACATGTGTATCTGTAGTTAAAACATACCACTTTGCCTTCATCCCTGATTTATACCAAGGTGCAAAAATTAAACTACCCCCGGTATGCAGTTACTTAATTACTGTCAATGTGATTTAAAACAAATTGGATCATGTTTGTAGGTAGATGATGATGGTCTGGTAGCAGTGGCCAAACCTGGCACTCTAGAAGTTCTTCTGGCCAGAGGTTGTTCGTGTATTACATCTACAGGTATGCAGTTGAATAACCACTTTGGCCAATCACAATTATTATATTGTCTTGTTCACTCCAGTATATATGTAATTTTTATCAGATTGTAAAATCTATGCGAATTTTTTTGGAAAACGTAGTTGCATTCTAGAAATAATTGAGAAAAACATAAACATAATTCCATTCCTGGACGAAAAATTGTCAAAAAAACATAAAGCCAGTAAAAAAAAAACTTTCAATTTCTGTCATTGAGTGCTGAGCAAGGGTTTCTGCTAGTGCTTTGCTTAAATGTTTCTAATTACATGTACATGGATGTCATTTTGTAGTCCTGGCTAAGATGGACCAATTTCT
Organism: Lycopodina hypogea; assembly: GCA_963969325.1. Taxonomy (NCBI): domain Eukaryota; kingdom Metazoa; phylum Porifera; class Demospongiae; order Poecilosclerida; family Cladorhizidae; genus Lycopodina; species Lycopodina hypogea. Next base: position 4,300 of record CAXAKH010000046.1, on the reverse strand, counting down.
ACTCAATATGTTTGGCAATATGCATGCTCCTAGGAATATAATTCAGCACATGTTTTTTAAAACTTTTGTATCATTTCCATAGGAATAGGGGAGATTGGTGCTGCGTGTTACAACATCCACGAGGTTGATATCAGTATGTGTAGCCGTGTGGATAACCAATGTCTAGGAGGTTACATTGTCAGTGCCTCCGCTAACACTTCCAGGAATATCACTCTCATTACAGGCGGTAAGTGTTGGATATAAGTGCAATAAATACAAGTGATATAAATACAAGTCTACTCAACACAAATGCTATTATAGAAGTATGTTGTGTAATCTACAAGAGGCATCAGCCCATCACGTAAAGAGTTTTGCTTTTGTATACGGAGTATTTGGATCATGTAGTTTAAAGTACTCATCTGATTCGGAACTATATTCGTGGATGTTGAAAACTATCCCATGATAGCCCATTGGTTAGTTGGTATTAATTACCCATTCCAGGCTCGATGGTGTTTGTACCTGCCCTCAGTCTTCCCGACAACCTAATTGTGCTGGACTTTGACAGGAGTGATCATCATCTAATCACTGACCGAGACTTGTCATTTGGCGGTAAGTATCTGTGGTGTTTGCCTTTAATGGATTTGTATGGCTTCTATGAACTACAAAAACTGCAATTATGTACATTATAAACTTGGCATTAATTGTCCATAATTTGTGATTCGATTTGTTTTGTAGACTTTGACGAGTTTGATGATTATGACTACAATGATTTTGATGAACTTGATGATGAAATGCAAGCATTTTTATCAGGAGACGATCCTCTGTATGAAGAACGTTTTGATCTCTCTTAGCTCTTACTATAGTTAGATGAATACCCGTAAATAAGATTTACATGTATAATGTATAAGAGCTCATGGTTAATTTTGTGTTCATTTTTGTTTGTTTACCTCTATTTCCATGGAAGTGTTCACACCAATTTATGTGCAATGAATATATATAGTTTGCATTTAAAAAATAACTTTAATTTAAAATAAACTGGTTATTTCTGATCATGTTCATATATTTATAACATTATGATTGTTTGATTGGTGCAGGAATATCTGGGAATATTGAAGATTTTATAAATAAATCATTTGTAAAAGTTGTGTAAGAGTAAACCAATTTTTTTTTTATTTACATATGTACCGATATGAATAGTGCTGAATTTATCTCAATGTAACCAACCATACCGTAAAACCCATAATAGAAGACGCACCCCTTTAGGCTCTATTTTAGCCTATTTTCCCTGCATTAAAATAGTAAGACAGTAAAAGAAACTACTCTTTAAGTCTTTTCAGTGGCTTTCTATTAACACGCGCAACACCCGGAAAAATCTGACCCTGTAAAAAACGTGTCTTCTATTAGGGACTTTACGGTATATAATGATCAACCGTTCTTGGTCATAGCAAGACGTAAGACGTAAGAAATTTATTCGGAGCAACTGGTAAAATACAATACTGTCATGCTACGCTACCAGGTTGTAGTTCGCCAGAAAAGTTATAATAAATGTGATTAGCATACATATTAATAATGTTGAACATGCATGTAGATGTATACGATACTAGAGTATTACATTCGGTGACTAGTTGACTGCAATAATTCGAGCACAGCAAAGCACAATATTATCTATCCAGGCGTAAATTTCCAATGTCAATAAACGGCCAGATATTACTAGTCGTGGATATGAACGATTATGCGATTATGTGGTCGATGGTAATTAAAACATGCTTGACTTAGTTTAGCTGTCAGATGCAACTTTATATATCACAGTTGTTGACTAGTTATAAAAAACAACAGTTTACTATGTTAATAATAATTATATAAATAAGCACGATGGCAATGATGTGTCTATGTAAAATTACTGTACGACAACCAAGCTGCATGTAGTGTTTGTCATCGCTGTCTTTGGCACAAGTTACATCGGTTCTTTAAATTGATGTATAGTCAATGTCGGTATGCGGTGCACTGCTATGCATGGTCCAGTACCACTTTGCAGCCTCTCGTGAGATGTGTGAAATACACCTCCAAATGTTCCGACCGGGACCCTACCCCGGGGGGACGGATACATCATGGGGACCGACCTTTAAACCTTTCTTAATGAATATACAGATGTTATTAAGCACAACTGAGTCGGTACTCCTCATCAGTTTCACTGCTGACTCAGCACTTGGTGACACACGAACATACTCTGGGAGATATCGGCGTCTCAGGTGGGTGAGTCTCCTACATTCACATAGGAAGTGGGTTTCGTCTTCAACTGTGTTACAAGTGCTACACAAACGGTCTGGAAGGTCTATGCCCTGCCACGCACCTGTTACCACTGCTAGATTGTTGGTGCGCAACCGGAACCTCGACATTACCCGGGTCTGTTTACGGTCCAACACCTTCATATACTCGGGTGCTTGGTATTTTGTCTTAACATCGGTCAGGTGACACAGGAACCTGGTTTGTCCCTCACCCCTCATTATCTCTGTGTGGATTTTATCCTGCTCACACTTCCACACTGCTGATTTGAAAGCATTCACAAAGCTGTTCTTTTTTCTCGGTGGGCCATTTAACCATGTGTCGTGAAAGCCGTACTGGCAGAGAGCATCTCGCACCTTGGACGACCAGTTAGCTCTGTTTTCGGTGCGTTGCAGGCGGTAAACCTCACTAGACAGTTTATGGGAGTCTGGGCCAGCGACTCCTGCCCAAAAGCTGACCATTCGGATCAACCGTCGTGGTCGGAGGGGGATTGTTCCCAGCTCATGATAAACCGACTCATTCTTGGTGCTGCTCCTAACACAAAGGATCTCCTTTAGAAACTTCCTATGAAGAAGTTCCATGTCGTTGGCCTTTACATGCCCCCATACCTCAGCTCCATAGCTGAGTATCGGCTCCACCAGTTGGTTGAAGAGGCGATACTTCTCATGTGGGGAGAACTCATACTGGTGGAACCGTTGGCGGAGGGACATAATGGCTTTATGGGCCTGACCACACAAGGTTTCCGTGTTAATTTCCCAGCTTCCCTTTGTGGTGAATGTGATGCCCAGATATTTAAAGCGATCGATGATTACCAACTTGGTCTCACGATACCTGTTTTACTCTTCGGTTTTACTGAAGATAATCACCTGGGACTTTGCTGGGTTTACTTTAAGATTCCACTGTTCACAAAAGTCACTTAAAATATTGAGGGCTTGCTGTAAATTGTCAGGCGAGTCGGCTATGACGCATAAGTCATCCGCATACATGAGGAGCGACAGTACCACATGACCCCATCTCATTGCTTGATTGCCTTGTTTCCGGCATAGCTCCTCTTCTACATCATTCACTAGAAATGAGAAGAGTAGCGGAGACAATGACTCGCCTTGCCTAAGGCCGATGGCACCGGTGAATGGCTCATTTAATTCTCCAGTTAGGCCGCGCACTTGATTTTTAATTTGTCTGTACATGGACTGGACGATCTTGAGAATGCGTCCCGTCACACCTTCTTTATCAACCACATCCAGACATTATTATGAACAACATAATCAAATGCCTTCTGGAAGTCGATCATGGCGGTGTACAATCGACCTCCAGATTTCCTTGTCCATTTCTCAATAGTAGAGTGTAATAAATATATTCCGTCAGCAGTCGAGTGGTTGTCTCTAAAGCCGCATTGGCTTTGTGCGAACATATCATTCTCCTCTGCCCATTTCGACACTCGGGCATTCAACAATCTCGTGAACAACATACTAAGGGTGTCCAATAACGTAATTCCACGATAATTCGAAGCTATGTTCTTGGGCCCCTTCTTATGTAAGGGGACAATGACTACCTGGGTCCACTGGATTGGAAACTGTCCACTTTGGAATATTTTATTGAAAAGCTTGAGTATGAGTGGATGGAGTGAATCGATATATTTGAAGATCTCATATATCAATCCATCTGGGCCGGCGGCTTTGTTGTTTCGCAGCCCGGTGATGGCCCGTTTCAGTTCTGTGGGGGTTGTGTCTACATCCAATTCCTCATACATTGGATCCGTAACCTCGTCCCTAGTATTCTCCAAAAAGTTCTGTACCTCAGCCCTAGTCCTAAACATACTCATATCAGACCTCCTGGAAGAAGGTGATGAAGTCCTCGATAGGTATATTAGGTCTGGACTGTGGTTTACCTGTGCTTAGTAACTTCCAATATACACGTGCGTTCTCAACACGTAGTGCCAATACTCTGCGAGTTTGGGAGATCCTATAGTTTAGCTTGCACTGGTTCTTGTGTTTATTGTAGACTTTTTTAGCTGAATCTAATCTCGCTTTGTTCACTT
>CAXAKH010000045.1:0-13966 GCA_963969325.1 Lycopodina hypogea | reverse complement strand
TGTTTGTCACGTGACCGTCTGTGTAAACTGAGCACAATACGTTGTGCAGCAGCACATAGCATTGCACGTTTCTCACTGACAGGAGCCGGTTTAATCCAGATTTCCTGGTGTGTCTACGGGAACTGTTTTTGTTTGTCGTGTATTTACAGGGAGTATCCTATCCAAGAGCTCCGTACGAGCCGTCCACGTTACCTCTTCCTGATGCGGCTACTCGAGAAGAAAATTCTGGCTTGGGGTGGGTTCTAAAATAAGCTCCGAGAAATTTGCTTGGCAGCCATCGTTAATACAAACATCGCGCACGTGTTGACCGTCTGACCAAGAACTGAAAATGGCGGCCCGTAAGCCGAGCAGCAGCAGCACGGTGACAAAGAAAGAAGAGCTCCTCGAATGGACAAGTTGGGTCAGGGGAGCTACCGGCTCCCGAGGATGATCAGAAAGTCAACCTAAAACCAAAGATCACACTGGTGAATGGCGTTACTGTGATTGTGGGCAGTATCATTGGCTCCAGGTATTTTCGTCAGTCCAAAAGGTGTCCAGGAATACACTGGCTCCATGGGGCTTTCCCTGGTCGTCTGGACCGTGTGTGGAATCTTCTCTATGATAGGAGCCTACTGCTATGCCGGTTGGGGCACAGCAATTGTTAGATCCGGATCAGACTATGCTTACATATTTGAGGCGTTCGGGCCATTCCTGGCTTTTCTCACGACTGTGGGGTAGAAAGTATGATTGTGCGACCGTGCTCCCAGGCTATCGTAGCCCCTCACCTTCGCCTACTACGTGATTGAGCCCTCTTCCCGGATTGTGAACAACCAGACATAGCGGTCAGAATGCTGCTGCTCTGTGTATCAGTAAGTAACAACTTCAGAGGAGGTTATAACATTTATATATATAACTTATTAATAAAGAGTTCCTACTAATCTCTATGTTTTCACAATTCACATATATATCAGAAACTACACAGATTTATTTAATTTAATTGTTTTGCTTTGTTTATAGTAGATTTTCATGGATCAGTAAAGATTATAGATCTCATTTGTATCATCCCTGTACCTACTTTATGATTTTCAGTGAGGGAAAAGTATAGTCTGAATAGCGTACATTTTGTATTGAATTATTAATTTAAGCCAGTCTCATTACCACACTAATATAAAACATAATATGAAATGTGACTTATAAAAATAACATAAACTAAAGCTGTTTGTAGTTCATGTATCGGACTGTGAATACATTATTTAAATCATTTACGAAGGTCACCCCGAAACAGCGTCTAAGGTGTGTCACGAGTGACTGTTATATGAACTTCTTTATTCCCTGGTATACGTATACCGGCATACATATTTACTATCGTGTAGTTACGCTAGATGTGTACATACACATTAGATATAGTCAAGCATATACGCCGTTACAGTCTATGCATATCAAATGCTTGGATATGAACTGAATAACACCCTGTTTATATACATACAAGTTAATATATTGAACTTGTGGTAATGGTAATCAATGACTATCGACTTGGTCCATACCCACGCACGAAGCGTTCCATATGTGAATCTGTTTAATATTTAGCGTATTTCTGCAGTGCCTTTAGATTGTCACTATTGATCGCACACGTGGTACCTATAGTGAATGAAGACGTCTGTGATAAATATGACATCTGTTACTGAATAGCCCACTGACAACTACGTGTAACATGCCCTCTGATTTCACTATGAATGACTTGGCAACACAAGGTTTTCTATGAGACATTTTGATATAGGACAAAGGAATTTATTATACGGGAGTGACCGGCCTTCCCGAGTTTGGGTACTAAGTAACCAATTGCATATAGCTTGATTAGATTACGGACACGTGTACGCACGCACGGTAGCTTGGAGTTCATATGTGGTTGCTGATTGCTGACTTAAGTATTCATATCCAGTGAAGTTGCCATGACCTTTTGTATGAGATATGTTATACAACTCTCCTATCGATACAGTAATATTTACCGGTAATGTTTAGTATTGAGTACGAATCATTTAGAAAGTTTCAGGTTGAATTTATGCTGAACTGAAACTACATATTGCCGGTGATGTTTTGGAGTACATGTGTTGTATGGCCTTGGCTGCAGGTCGAATCTGAACATATGTTTCATTTTATAATATTGGTTTAGGATGTATATGTATCATAATCTGGTGTAAATTGTCATCGAGGTCATCTGCTGTAGTACTATTAATTTCTAAATGGCATATTCAGTCGCTCACACAAAAATTGACGAATGAAGGTTTCACCCCTTTTGAAAGTTTGTATTCCAGTCTTGCATGACTTCCCATTAATGTGCATTGTACCGGTATATATAGGGCAAAGATTTGCTCTAGATCGCAAAAGCTTAAATGCTCTCCCATATGAACGGCTAATGCTATATATGTACATGTTTCTATCTCCAAATTTAATTAATACGGGTGGATCTCTGTTCAACTGAAAGCACCCTCTGTGTTCTAGTATAACGACTAAAAGATACCACCCTGTTAGTTACACGGTATGGCCACTGGCACAATCACCGTATAGCATGATTGATTATGGAAGGCTTGGGATTGATTTTAAACAATACATATAAACTGGCGTTGTTTGAAATGGTCCACAGGTGTATTTGGTTTTGTCCAGCTTTCCTTCTGAACAACGCATTTGGCTGGCGCAATTGCTTTTTGGGTCATGTCATTGGTGACGTCTTTGAAGGCTTGACATGGCAGCCAATCGCAATCATCACAAGTGTAAACGGACGAGGCTGGTGCTAACAAAACAGCATGACTATGCTCTAAGGCGACCGTTCAAATCTAATGATGTACACTGAATTTCAAGATTCGAGATTCTCTTTGCATTTTTGCCTGCTGGCGTTTGAAATTTCCTTGACGCTAACACATTTCAATCTTTATTCTGGTGTCAGAAGTATAATTTCACCTATACCCGGCATGGCTACCCGTATAATACATGTAATGTTATCATTGCTATTGTAGAAGTAGGATGCTGCATTTCAGGCCCTTCATATTGACATAATGCACCCATTCAACTGTGGGGGGCCTCGTGTTGACACCAGCGTTACAGCCAGGTTTGTCTGGTTCACTCCTTAATCTGGCCCTCAAGTCTTTTGCATAACCGAGGCCAAATTACTCTGGTTTACCCTGGTAACGAACATAGCCTGTTATTCAAGCACATATTCTTTCAGCTGACTGGATAAGTTACTAAGAAACTGTATTATACAAATTTGCTAATGAATTGAAATATTTTATTCCAATTGATGTGATAAATACATTATATTACTGATTATGTGGGCCAATTTGCTACGTACGTGACTACACTGACTATTGATACTCCATGTTTGCTACAGTGACAGGTGTGTCTCAACTAAAGGTGAGACACTATCTTCCTCGTTACGTTTGATAACGTAATAACACGTGGCTCAGTTGACATTTAGTCGCTGTGTGGATGGTTTGTTAACTCTTACCGTGAACACGTGCTAGCACATTGACCACGAGTGATAGTGGTCATACCGAGATGTAGTGTGGCTAGTGCCGATGTTTAATATGCCTATATGTTTCATTACATACGATGTGATGAATGAGTGGACATCAGTCAAGGCAGCACCTGCGTGTATCATATGTGGGTCTATAATAATATACCGGTAGCTGTGGTATGTATGAAGGAGTGGTCACAAGAGAAGCCACATGCCTCCACGGGTACATGGAATTTAATGTTCTCTGATCTTGTAATAAAGACTTGGTATGATATAAGTTGTACCTTTACAATTCTCGAGCATTCTTGCTAAACATTTGTTTGCTTGAGATTTGTAAATCACGATCGGCGGTGTAAATAGTAATACAGTGGAACTTGTCTAATCAGACCAGCTATGGGACTGGCAGACTGTGGTCTGCTTATACAAGTGGCCTTTTAAGACAAGTTGTGATATATTTTGTCCCAATACATGCACATTGGATTAATTTTCAATTCGCCCCTATTTAAATAAAGGTAGATTAATCTCAATTACATGTAACTATTTTATGTAAGAAATAAACACAATCAAAATTGTAATTTGTAAATTATATTTATGGTATATCCATGGATCCCATACTGATTAGGTTAGTGTAAGACTGATGATCTGTGACTAAAGCCACAGCTTATAAATATCTCAGACCATAAATGGCAATCACAGTCATCAGATCAAAAGGGCCTTTACTTGTGTTTTCACAAGAATGTGAGAATAAAGTGTTTGAGTATGTGGAGTATGATTGAATATGGTGATGTTAATTGAACTGATTCTTATAAACAAAGCCGTGTACTCGGGTGAAGTGTGACAACCCCTCTACCAAGCGATCACTGGTCACTATAAACAGGATTAAAGTGGTCCCTGTGGTCCAAAATAGTGGTCGTTAATTGTAATTCACAAGTGGTCTGGTTAGGCAAGTTGATTGGCCTATTAAATACATGTTATAACATTTGGGACTGGGCTAGGCTGGTCTGCTTAAGCAGACGGTCGTTTTAAACAGGTGGTCGTTTGGACAAGTTCCACTGTAGTATAATGGAAAATAATGCAGGTTATAAGATCGATTGCAGTGTATTTATCGTCTATTGTGAGGGTTCCTCAAGTTGTTACTGGTGCATGTCTGCTTGGTTTTGTATGAGTAATGACCATGTGGGATATTGCTTAAGCTATTGTGTAAAGTAAGTAGGTGAAACGACACATCCGGATCATCGGTGTGTTGTATGGACTACCCGATGCAGCTATTAGATTATCGATTAGGCTTAAGTATTAATACCCAGAGGTAGTCCGTCCATCAATCGGTAAACATACACACACTGAATAACAAGTATGGTATAACTATATACAGAGTGACTGTAGGTAGATATACAAATATTATTGTGTATTAAGGCTTTTATGATGTAATTAAAATTATGTATTACTATATTGTACTATATTACTGAATGAAGACAAATAACCTGTATACAATACGGTACATTGCACTTTGTGATTATCTCCATTGTCTAATCTCCTGAATGAAGTGTGCCACGGACTTCGGTGGTATGTGTCTCCTAGTGAATCGATCCAGTTTACTACGACCCAGTTGCCCTTCAAAGATATTGCGTTCTAGGATGCACGAACCTACAAAATATTACAAGGTCGTGGGTATCGATTTTGTGGGCGGAAGTCGCAAGTGTCTGCAAACCCACGTGCTCGTTTGTTGTGGTGCGGAGAATAGTGACGCAGGTGTTTGGGGGTGTGTCAACATTAGTGATGATCACCATAGCATTAGCATTGCTTCGTATGAACGCAATCTTGTTCATTTTAGCTGTTTTCTGCCTGGCCCAATTACACATACTAGAATAGAAGAAATAGCCGGTACTGGTTGAAATGTGTGTTTGTATATTAGGTTACTTTTGCAAATAACTATGGGTCATTAGTGAAGAAATGTTCTAAAAGTCAAAGTTAGATTTCGGTAATAAATAATATTACTTAGACTTACTAGTCTTCCAAGAGTCACTGCTCTAATTTGACTTGGTTTCTCTTAACTATCTGTTTGATGATTGCTTCTCGACGCTAATAAAAACCCCTATAAGTGTATAATGTTTGTTCATATTACCATGTGTGAAGTATGTCGTTTGAATTTATCGATCAAAGAAATCATTCACACTATAGCTGTTTGCATTTGCGCTCTAATACATAAAAACTTGAAGAACATCTTGGAGCAGTAAGAGTGAAGCCTCTTCGCGATAGTTTTTGCCACCTGAAGTGATAGAAAGATTCACTTTATTCCGCAGTTGCGTGTGATTTTTACAAAAGTGATATTGTCAAGTTTTCGTCGAGTAATTCTGAGTATTATCTCTATATATCGGTAGCTAGTGGTTTTCCAGGGTCCACTTACGATACGTTGATACGTTTCACATCCACTATCACCTGCTAAATGTTAACGGACACTTGTTAGTTGGTTTCATAAAGAACTTGACTTAATCCACCATTGTTCAAATACAACGAAATTGAGACAAATGTAGCAAATTGACGCCTAAATCAAACAGGTAGTTGATGAAACAGATAAGATATCTCGGTTTCGATCATTGCCTGTGAATTGACCAGCTATCTTTGTGGTCACACAGAAGATAATCCCAGATAGAGGGTGATGACTTAATGATATGTCACTTTATTGTTCGTGTCCAGGTATCTCTTTGATCCTGCACTGTAGCCCGTGTTTGACGACAGTGACTTGTTAACCTATCTGTGTTTAGTGTCACCTAACTGGTGATAAGACTTACAACAGCTGTTCAAATCGGATGATATAACATGATAAAATGTAGTATCAGAGAGTCAGCTAATATTAGTGCACCACCGTACAGATTGTATGGAAGTGCCATGGTCAAAAAGAGAGACACGATCACGTAGGTATGCCGTGTTAGTATGTGAGTGGCGTATGAGTGACCTAGAAATATCACTAACATCATAAATTGTTAAACTGATATACAACGGTTGCACATGAAAATTGGAATAGATCGTATGTGGTATTTTGGTGCCCCGACTCGTTCAGCAGTACTCATTACGTGTCGCAAATAATGAATTCAGTCGTAAAATTATCCCTTTAAACATTTAGTATGCCTTCACCCAGTACCACTTTGCAGTACTTACACCATCCCTTCAACCTGCATGCGATTGATTCGTGGATCAATCAATGCTTGTATATTTTCTGATTTAATATGCGAATTCAAATTATGAATTGTGTTTGGTTTTTTTAAGTGATTAATAAATTTACACAGTACTTTACTTAGCTGAACAAATGAACTTGTTTATCTGTGGGTACATTACATGAACTTTATTACTTGACGTTATGATCGAAGACAATTGTCAATAGATGAACTTTGTCATTAATTAGTCTTGTTTTATGAATTGTCCTATTTACATTGCCCTCATCTGGGGCAGTGACTTGACTTTTACATCAAATGGTAATCTACGAATTCGCGTCATCTGCTCTCCAGATGAATGTGTAGTTATTATCCTAGTTTCAGTTCATCTGTCCTGCAATTACCGTGAAGCATCAGCCCATATTACGGCTTGAATCAGCTGTAATGTCGTATACTAATTATTATGGTTCGCACGTGGTGATATTTTACACATCCTTGATAAATGTGGCCCATGTGCATGGACACTATTGGGTCCTAAACATGTGTCAATGTTTATTTACTGGGTTCATACATCAGGTCGCGGTGCACCAAAGAGGCTCGTGGTCAGTGCATGATCCTTTTCAGGTAACCCGGCTGTTCACCTAGCCGGCTGGCAGTCTATTCTCTAGATATGCCAGATCAGCCACCCAGTCGTTTTGTTCCTTCTTAGTGGGTTTTAGTGTTTTACCAAGGGTAGGCCATCTGTTGAAGATCTCATGGCCGTTATTTCTCACACCAGTATCTGTCGAAACGTTCGGAGGTGTGACTACTGCGCTAGCAGTAAAATTTAAATTTAATTTCTCTGCTCGATAGCTAATATAACTGGTTGATATTAATGACTAGTTGTGTATTAGTATTGTTAGAACATGAACGAAGAAGAACTGTTCGTACACATAGGAATATCTTAACTTTACCCACAAAGATAAATGACCTTAAGATGGATAGATACCAGATAGGCTACTATTTCACGTATTACCCGATTAGTACATACAATCTGTGTACAGAATGATAAACTTGCATAAACACATGATTTATTACCAATAAATGAAGTATATGGGAATAGTGTTCTAGGCAGACAGACCAAAATCCTCTGTGTTAGACTGTAATCGTCAACGCATCACTGTCAGATTTTGGGATTGTTCATTGTTAATAAATTTGTATGTTAATGATTATCTGTATTTCATAAAGTATATTACATTTTCAGCTGTATTGACGGTGGTTAACGCAGCAGATGTGAAATGGGCCACTCGTGTCCAAGATGTATTCACATATGCGAAGTTATTAGCTCTGGCGCTCATCATCTGTACTGGTTTTGTTCAATTAGGGAGAGGCAAGTATTTATACTCTTATGACTCACTTTTAAATACAATACTTATTCACATCGTTGCAAATTAATTGACATTTCCCTGTATTTTATTTTCCCAGTTGTTTTTCTTTTCATATAGGCCAGTACACTTTATTGTTTTGCCTTTAAACATACAAACAAACATCTCTATCGATAATGCAACATGCAGTAACCTGGTAAAATGTGAGAAACTACTGTTGTTGTTGATCCTGCTTGTGGTATTTAGGTTAGTTTCAAGTCCTATGAACCTTGGAAACTATAAATATGGGTCCATGTCAGAATTAACCTCGTAAAGAACAAAAGTGAAGCTATTTATTTCAGTATATCCAATGAAAGCATGATCTCTGACTTTAAATTAAATACAGATGTGCAATTCCCATCTCTTAAACCAATAACAACGTTGCCGCTTGATGTTTTATGAACTTTAGTAAACAAACACGTGTTCCATTTTGAACTTTAATTCCTTCAACCTTGACATTGAGCCAGATCTTTCATTTAAAAATATGTAGTGATGACCACCTGTATAATAACTGAATACTCTTAGTATCTCACAGATTTGTCCATTATTGTCTATTGTTTTCCACCATTTGTCAGGTTCTATACGTACAACACTTCATGATATATCACATTATAACGCATTCAATTATTTAATAAACTTGGCAATTAAGAGAATTGTGTTCTTTATTTCAGGGAGAGTCGAACACTTCCAAAACCCATTTGAAGGCAGCAACTGGGACGCTGGCTCAATTTCATTAGCATTTTACCAGGGTCTCTTCGCATATAATGGATGGTAAGACCATACTTTACTATTATTGTGTTATACTGTCTGTTTTATATATAACTTTATTGAACATTGTCATACGAGTTCAAATGTGTTCACCCTTATTTTAACAGTCGTGTCTTTTCCATTTCAGGAATTACCTAAACTATGTCATTGAAGAATTAAAAGACCCGTACAAGTAAGTATACACAATACGATTTCAGGGTTTTAATGCACTACTACCACTTGAATCCTGAACATGTAACTACTTTCGATAACTGAACAGCAGTTCCTAGTGGAAGTGCTACATCTGAATAAATGGTATTAATTAGCATTTTAGATGTCGTTTGTCTTATGTTGCTTACTAAGGTTTCTTATAGTGGGAGGAGTCGCCTGTTTTGTAATAATCTGAAGTTTATTCTAGTTATTTCCTCACTATTTATTACACAGAAACTTACCTCGTGCCATTTGGATCTCCTGTACCCTTGTGACCACTGTGTATGTCCTCTCTGTTGTTGCTTACTTCACAACTATCTCCCCACAAGAAATGATAGATTCTGCTGCTGTTGCTGTGGTAAGATATTTATATACCATATTTCACTTTTTGCCTATATACATGTTACACTGCCATGAACGTTTGAAGGTTAATAGCATAAAGGTAAAATAATCATCCGAAGTATTTAATATGCCACTAGCAAAATATGTTTCTCTCACCAGACATTTTCTAACCGATTGTATGGAGTTATGTGGTGGATTATGCCTGTTTTTGTTGCACTATCTACCTTCGGTGGTGTTAATGGAATCCTCTTTACATCGGCAAGGTGAGTGTCTACCCACTTTTCACTGTTGTAACCAACACGCTTATAAATGTCTTTAATTTATCTCCCAAGAATTTTTTCATACCAAAGCTTAAAAATCTTTTCAGATTGTTCTTTGTTGGAGCACGTGAAGGTCACATGCCACAAGTTCTCAGCTATGTACAAGTGAACAGAATGACCCCTGCACCTGCAGTTTTTTTCATGGTAAGTATAACTGTAAACAATAATTGTCACGATGATCCTAAATTTATGTATATAATGATTAAAGATGAAGATACAAAAGTTGCAATTTTCAATATTTCAGGGTTTTGCCTCCTTAATATACCTTGCGTCGACCGACATGTATCGTCTAATCAACTATGTGGCGTTTGTCAACTGGCTAGCCATAGGAATGTCTGTGGTGGCACTCCTTTATTTCCGATGGAAACGTCCCCTGATGGATAGGCCCATCAAGGTAACAAATGGTCGATACCATGAATTCCCAGTGAAGCAGTGAAAGTACTTCATGCATAAGATCATTCTTCATTCGCATATAGATAAATCAGCTAATATAGACATTACTACGCAGACTAATTAAAATCGTGTTGTGTTGTTGTTTCAGGTGGCCTTGGTTTGGCCAATCATATATGTGGCTTTCTCTGTCTTTTTGGTCGTTGTACCACTATATGCCAGTCCAGTAGAAACAGGTAATAAACAGATTTCCTCTGTATAATCACTTTTGTTAACATGCCATGTATACTATCTGTACTCCTTGCTGATTTATAACCTGATTTATGTGACCAGGTGAATTAATCAAGATAAATGTGTTTTAGGATTTGGATGTTTGATTATTGCTACTGGAGTTCCTGTATACATTATATTCGTTAAGTGGAAAAGGAAACCTAAGAGTTTTAACAATTTTGTGGGTGAGTTGATCGAAGTAGTCCAAAATATTTAAACTAAATATTGAATCATATACTACCTAAGTTTATATTGTTATCCTCCCCTTGAATATTGATCTTCGGTTTTATTTCAGATAAAGTATATCTTGGAGTTCAGAAAATACTCCTAGTCGTGCCTGAAGAGAAGGCATTTTAAATATGCGAGCTCCCCAGCTAATATTGGACAAATTTAACAGAATTTACACGGAATATGCACACTTGGAAAGAAAGTCATATTTGGAACAATCCCCGCCCTTTCTAGGACTTGTCTCGCAAGCGTACCACTTCTATTATAAAGGAATGGTGTTGTACTGTTGATGGGAAGTATGATTGTATGGTTTCTTGCCAAATTCTGTGTTATTTGTTGGATAGGTTGTTATGGGCCAGAGTTCTTGAAATAGGTACCGTTGTTAGTGGCGAATCCTTGTGGTATTTATGGTATTCATAATAGGAAATTAATGTTGTGTTCAGTGTATGGATGATGGGGTGAATGGAAGTATTATCGGTAGTATCAGCCACTCCAGTTGGCTTTATAGGTCTGCTTTAGGGTGCTACTAGTTTTAATAATTCTATAGGCCCGCATGTGAAATACAACGGAAAATGTTGGCCCATAATGCATGTAATTATACCAGTAGTATTTGGCATATATAGTACTTTACTGACTAGCTAATTGTCACCCTAGTAAAAGTACACGGTTATAATGAGGTTATGTACTACGAGGTGGGTTGTCTGTTTAAAAGTTGGTAATAACGCCCAGCTTCAGACTGGACAACCTTTTGTAGGATTACCCCAGTTCAAGTAACACTCAATATTACAGTCTACAGCTGCTATTGACTACATAGCTCCAGGGTATAATCAAAGTCACTAATTTGTATATCATATACATGTATATGTAAATACCAATAATAATGTTACTGCATTATGCTGATTCCAAATCCATTTGCCGCTATATACAAACAGATCTCAAAGACAACCAGAAGCCGTTTGCTTTTGAACAAATCTCTGCTGTGCGTTTCTAGTTTAGAAATATATATAATATTGTTACATATATTTAAATATGTGAAAATATTTGTAATTTTGTTATACATATTTTGTTTGCGGTCATGCTTTCCTGAATCTGTTGTGATATTTTATTAAATATCACTTATATGCATCACATTCAGTTAACAAACGTATATTTCCTAAGTGGGCAATTATCATGTATGTACTAGTCGATGCTAGGATATGCAACGTGTGCTTATATATGCTTAGGCCTCACACGTCTATCAGAAACTGTATTCATGTACGGTATATACATAGCAACTACGGCGTTTTTTCAGAAGCTATGACTAGATTTCACTGTCGTTGTTCGACTGTGAAATGGGTCATTGCAACAGACAGAGGCATATATGACGCCCGTATTATGTAGCTGTCGTCCAATTTCTTGTTGACATACTGGTTCTTTTAAAGCGTGCCTAAAGTCATTACAGTCTGGCTGAAAAAGTTCTGGTGCTTCTACAAAAATGATTTTAAATATGTCAACTATCTGTAGAGAGAACACTGCATGTCTAGTTAGTTAAACAGTATATTATAGCACATTCACAAATTATTTAAGTGATATTTGTATATTGTGCTATGTAGTAATCGTTCTATTGGTATCAGTGAGGCCAAACAGGTTTATATTTGTATGAATTTATCTTTTTGATTACCTCACTCACGACGGTACTCGTACACCGATGGCAGCTGCAGACTAGCGCACATAGAAGGCGCACATGTCTGTGACCACATCTACCATACTACTGTCAATGTCACACGTATACGTGACATCATGTACTGTCATAGCGTCGGCACTGTGCAAATATGCTTTACCTTTCTACATTTGTGTGTAGACTTTTCTACACCAGTTATGAATTGCTTGTTATTTGAAACCTATTCTGTCCTTCATGCGAATGATTCCTTGGAGTATGTTAAGAAAAAGGAATTGTATGTCTACTGTCTTGTTTTTATCTGAAAAGTATGATCGTCTCGGTATTAGACAGATGATGCCAAATGAGATTTGTATTCGTTCAAGCTGAGAGTATGACTCCACATATATATGACTCCACTACTAACTAGCCTTAGCAGTTGTCGTTACTACGTTGTCTACACTAACACTAAGGTAGCTGTGATGTGTGCTTTTACATTAGATTACTTGGCTTCACAGGGTTATTTTGTATCAAAACGTGTGAGAAGCCCTCTCCAGTCCATGCTGTGCTCGAATGTGTGTGATTAGTTGCACTGTAAATATACGCAGTACATAGTCTGTCATTCACAGCACAAACACAAGTCATCAGCTACTGGGAAGAATTACAAAAGACTTGTTGCCAGTTTGTGCATGTGTGCACACCTGTGAAACCGTATAGAGTGTTAGTATTCAGTCCATCAGGACGTGTAAATAGTGTGAGTGTGTTAAATGTGTCCAACTTGGGAGTTAGATATGATAGCACACCTACGTGTAAGCTTCCGTGACATGTTTGATATCAGTGGTGCGTGTTGTTATCAGATAATCTAGGCATATGTAAACATTGCCCAGGGAATACGACTAGGTAATTGTGTGAAATCTACAATAGTCTTTACGTAGCACATGGGATATGTAATTATTATAAGGTACGAGACTAAAGTATGTGTCATATAGATAGGACTGCCATACGTTAGTCTGATACCCATAAGGGGGTGTACACTTTACCTATTTGTTATGTGTGACCTGCGTGACCTGCTGTGTTACACGGTATAACCTTATTTCGTTGTTTACAAAATGGACTAGTTGTAATTGTTTGCCTGGTGACTGATTAGTGTTCAGTTTGTCATTAAAGTTTATCAAACCAGACGAATTAATTACATGTGTGCCATTGAAATGGCAGAGCTCTGCAATCATAGACTTACTGGTATATTGTATTTTTCGCCAAAAAAAGGTTTTCTACTAGAATTTTATTGTAATACAAACCAGGACATAATAGTTTGCTTACAGTTAGCAGTCCATATTTCTATGTGATCATCATATTATATCACATATTAGAAACATATTTTCTGTCTCAAGTGTATTTGTCTATCTTATATATATTTGAGGTAGTATTGTTTATTTGACAGATTCAATTGTGAATTCAGTATGGGGTTAAGTAATAATGGTCTCTTTTAATAATCCCTACTGTATTAAAAAACTATTTATAGGATGACAACAAATAAAACTGCACAATATTATTTAGTAGAAGTTTGTTTTGTTCTTTGTGTAATGTGATCACCATTTGCAAAACAATAAGGTCAAATGCGTGACATAATATTAAAGTTAAAACCGCATACAAGTCACTTTTATACCTCAATGAGTTTGAATAATTGCTTCAGAGTCGATCTGCACTGGGTTAATCATGTTTACAGATCTTCAGTTTAATACTAGTTACCTCTGTAATGTTTAATTCAATCATATTCAACATTT
>CAXAKH010000043.1:0-14879 GCA_963969325.1 Lycopodina hypogea | reverse complement strand
AAACCGGGCTTCAAAGTGGGCATAAATCTTAGGGTCCGTTGTCAGAAAAGTGCGTGCTGATTGAGAACGCCGTATGGTTATTGTCCTTTGGCACAACTCAAATGTCTTTTCTAATTCCCCGCATTCGTTAGATTTCAGACGATTTGCTCCAAACTCACGGGGTCAGTTAGGGGTGACAGCCACACCCATCGTCTCTTGTTTATCACTACCCAGACGCTATCCCACTAACTCGGACACGACCCTGGGCAATGGCAATCGATCTATGACACAGGAATGGTATAATTAATGAAAACCTCCTAGACCTGAAGAAAGTCTGTTTTCCAGTTAATGAATATCTATAATCTTACTTAAAGCGCCATAATTTACGTCTTCTACTTTAGGCATTTATGCATCCGACAATGTCTAGAAGCTTTCAGAGTATTTCCTAATTGTCCCGAGTGATTAATAAATTTCTGCTAACTACTTGGTGGACTTTGCATTTGCATTGGTGGCCATTGCCTATGATTTAGTTGTTGATGAAAGGGACGTGTCCTCGAGCTTGGGCAAATGGAAGGCTCTGTCCCTCTGCCCCATCCCACACTTTTGTCTTTGCCAACGCATGGCTATAAATATTGATGTAATTTACTTTGGAGGACAAATTATTGCTCCCCACGTGCTTGCTTAAAGAATGATATCTTTACCGTGATCGGTGAAATCCCTGCCACGTCCAAAGTGTCAACCTTGCTTTGTGTCTCCTGGCGCTAAAACAAAGCCACTGTTTATTTACACATGCAAATTGACAAATTATCCGTCTCTAATAATGGCTATGTAGCCTTATCAACGAATAAATTTGTGACAAACAACAAAGGTTTTCACAACTGTAATTCTTGCAGGAGATTTACTCCGGATAGCGGTCAAAAAAGTGTAGGATTAAAACGCCTGTAACCTATTGGTTAACAATTGTGCCATCATGTTCTTTATTATCAACGCATCTGACAGCATTTATATTCGGGTTAGTGTGGCGTTATTGCTGTATTTATGATGTGGCAATGCATAAAATGTCCACAGAAGCATAAAACAAGACAAGGTTAATTGTTGTATTATTACTTTAATTGATGATTGGCTACTGACGGCGATCACGTGACCCGAGCACGTGATCTCTGCTAACATTCTACATTGCAGGCTTCACCACTTGTAGCCCTAGACACACTGTTTTAACTCTAAAGAAGTTTTTTTTGCACAAAAAGCTAACGGGAATTATTTGCTGTCACTTTTTGTTATACATGTAGGACCTATAGCCTACTTTGCGAATATTATATTTTATTAATCCATATGACAACCCTACGCAGGAAAACTTAACATATGAACCATTTTGCCCACATAGTGTAATAAATTTGAACTTAAAATTCATGCCTAAATGGGCACATTTCACATGAAGCTCATGAATTCGTGAATTGATCCTATCGACCCTATCATTTATATACATTTAATTCCGTTATAAATATTATATATTATGCTATGCGAAAATATTATGCTGTTTTTTCAGACCAAATAGACTAAAATAGTCAATCATAAATTTATTCTACTGTTATAATTTTATTGTATATAATTGTAATTGTTTTTACCTTTTAGTAATAAACAATACCGACCATTCTACAAAGTACCGGTCACATAAACTAAGTGTTAAGAAAGTAAAGCGCATCATTGTGTTGTTTTAATAAAATATCGGCATGCATGCTTTCCTTCAAATACCCACCATATGAAGATATATATCAGTCATGCAAACGATACCACTACATAATATTTCATCAAATGTTCAGCACTAATATTACCGACTAATATTTCAGTGTAGGGAAACAGCACAATGCCTGGCGAAATTACTAAATTAGTCCTAATGTGTGTTTGCACCTTAAGACCTTGAAACTATTGCTAAAAAGGCTATAGGCAGTAATACATAAACTAGGTTATACACTGTACATCAAGGTTCCACACTTGGTTCCATGCCACCAACTAATATCTAACTAGAGAGACTCGAATATTGCTCCAACCCTGTTTGGATAAAAATCCAAGCCACCAGTCTCTGGTTGCACCGATGATCAATGATTTTTACATCTTCATTAATTCATGAAGACAGCTCTTAAGCCCCAAATTTCATAAGGTTGATGCATGATCTACGAGGCAATGACACGTTCACCATTTGTGGTCCAGCGCTCTCTTTAATCACAATTAGGCCTAGAAGCAGTAGGCTAAATTTGCCACCTTTTTATAGAGCCCAAGCTGCTACAAAGATAATTTCAGCCGAGAGTTAATCAGCACTATGGAACAGCTATTAGATAATATTGTAGTTCTAGCTAGCGATAAAACATTTGTAGTTTCTACATCTTGAATAAAATTGATAACCCATTAATATCCATTTTAAATGTACTATGTACTAGGTGCATATTGTGTAAAGGTCCAATCACCATGTAGAATGAGAAAAATTATACAATATTCTGCTTGGGAAGGCAGTATAAAATTATTTGACAACAATTTACTTCAAAGACTCCTCTAGTCTCGGCTCCACTATCAGCATGTCTCGATGTCACACAAGGAAAATACTTTATGCTAAAAAAACGTGAACACCCTTGCAGAGTTATTGGGCAGAGCATTTTTCTTAGTATTCTTCCATTTTCTTTGTGTGGGTCATAGGTTTGGGCACGCACAGGGTATCGATTTTCCAATTTATTTAAACCCAGAAGAAGATCTATCAACCCCAATCCCCAAGTCTCCCGATAGCTTATAGTCTGTACAGAGGGCTTCCTGCTCTCAGACTTTATACCAATGCACTTCTCTTTCGTACTGTCTATTCGCTGTATTCTGCTCCAATTATACAGTCTATTGCCTTTAAACTGCCAGCCTGCATATATTTGCTACATAGCATATCTCACTCTACTTGGTCTGTTCCCTGCTGTTGTTATTGTGATATTACCACTGAAAGTTCATTTTCTTTATCCATCCATGAATATCGGCGACCCTCATTCAACCACACAAGCTCATGACCTCTGCGGGTCATTGCTAATGATAACATAACCAGTTTTCTTGAATGATTTCGATAGAAACAATGTGAAATCAGTAGTACGCTGGTTCTGTCACTTGGGGGCAGTCTTGTAGATTTGTGACGTCAGGTGGTCTACTTGGGAAGAAAAAGTTGTGCATACTTCTACCACACCCAGGTGCTGGGCAAGGAGCGAACTGATAGGCCTACAGTGTGGGTGAAACAAGGTTCCGAGTGATATAACTTACGGCACGTCCAGTGTGAGATCTATAGCCAATGACAGGGGAAGTTATTTCTAGACAACTTCAGAGTTGAATAATGCTTCAAAGATAACAATAAGTACAAAAAGTAGTAAAAAAAGTTGTTGTTGTACATAATCGAGTCAAATTATATGGTGAAGTGTTTTAGTCTAAGCTTCTAACTAACTGTTTACAATTATTCAATCGATGATATATGTTTCGGTAAATCTTGTAAATTAGCAACATCAAAAGCGTCATTATATTACTTCTTGAAAAAGTGAATTTTTAGCAAGGCCACTTTGAAATTCACGAAAATTTGACATTCTGCCAACTAAATAAATATATTTCTACAAATTGTTTACGCAATTGTAGTGCAAAAAGTGGATAGGATATATGTATGGGGTGTACCAGTGATTCCCACAATACATACACTAATACAAAACAGCCTTCAAACTATGCCTCAAGCACAACACACAAAGTATCGCAGACTTAACACACTCTTATATATTATCAATGATTTACAGCTTGCCCATTGTTTGAAATTCACGCTGGTCAGGAAAGTAAGGCCCTGTTAGACCTGGCAAGGCTCTAAAGGCCTGTATCGCCTGAGGGGCATGGCTTAGCCAGAAGAATAGTCTGATTAAATGTGTTCCCGGTGACTTAATTTTCGGCAATTTATGAGGTGAATTGGAAAGCGTTTCATTGTAAGACAGATAACCGGGCTGATGGTTAGTAAGAGGGTTAAAAGCATTTTGACATCGGCGGTTGTGTAATAGATGTTGGTGAGATGCTGATAGGGTTACTAATGTTGAGGTAATGGAGAACAGTGGCAGAGATATTAATGTGTGTATAGTGATTAGGCAAAGGGGGTAGTATTTCACGACTTTGGAACCGTCCCCGGGTGAGATGATGGGGACCTTACAGCTCGGATGTCTCCTGTCTACGTGAGCGATTGAGTCCAATAAAGGAGCCGCTTATAATTAATTAGGTCATTAGGGTACGCGGGTCACTGCAGAGAGCGTTGGGTGTAAATTACTTTCGGCGTGTAGCTTTGAGCATATAATTATATATAGCCAATTTATGAAATTACTATAGCTACAAAGTTAACTTGTTATGGGATAGGCGTGGTGCCCTATGTATATTTCCATGAATTATTTTATACAATCTACAAGAAAGTCATTGGTTCCCGGAAGCCAGAGACACTGAGGCTGTTGTCTCGATGGCCCCTTGTGTAATGCAGACTCATTAATGCCCTTATCCGTTCATTGTAAATAAAGTGAAGCCATAAATTGCCATACGAGTATCCACCTTCTTTCCAGGATAAAACCCCACTACGTTTTACTTCACTTTAAATTCCAATTTCACTTTGTTATTGAGGGAGAATGGATTGCATGCTCACTCCCAGTTTGAAGGGACACCACTCTATATGAAATTATATTAAGCCCCGAAGGAAAGCCAAACCTGCGAACGAGCCCTTCGGATAGATGTGGCTGCTTTAAGCCACCTTGAATTGATTTATCGATCTCGACAGCGACTGGGCCCTGAGAAGATTTCCTGCGGCTGATATTGGATGTAAAATAATAGGAAGTCCCCCTTGGTGACTGTGGCGAGCGTATTGATGGCAAGAATCAGAGATGCTGATGATAGATCGGTGTTGTATACGTGCGGGGAATGAGTCCGTGCAAGGACAAAGGAAGACAAATGCTAGCCTCCGTAATGGTCCTTTATTCTGGCCGCGCCATATTTCTCTTTTGATGTACATCATGCTGGCAGGCGGGGAATGGCCATAAGTCAATTGGGGTGCAATTGGCACGCGTCTTCTGTCCCGATGTGCATTCTGTCGGTACCAGTTACCTCTGAGATATGTCTAGCTGTCGGTGGGTGACATACGGCCCGGGTTTGTCCACCGGGACCGACTTTAATGCCTCTCTCTTTACCTAGGGCTCGTATTTTATATCGGGCAAACAGTTTGCTCGCGGAAAGGGACAAATTCCTTGAATTGCCCTGTCCCAGCCGCAGCGCAGTGGTGATAGGTCTTGGCGACAAGCACGAAGCCTTTAAGAGCACTTGATTCCTTGCTTTATCGTCTACCTGTCCTCAAAACCCCAAGTTTTATCCTCCGTTCGGCCACATCCCTCGTAAAAAACTCACAAACACCCGACTGCGAGGCAATCGACGCTAAATTCTAGGAGCATTGTCCCCGTTTTATTGTTTTGCTTTATTGAGCACACTTCTCAGCGTGAATGTCCCTAGCAACAAGTTGTCGAAAGAATTGTGTCATTTGATAAGCTTTTATATTGTCTTTACCACAAGGGAATCTGATGTGCCACATGTGTCAGCCTCACTTCCTCGCCGGGTTTTTTATATGGACAAAAAGTGTGAGTGGGAGTGTTTGGTATGCATGGGGGTTCGTCAAGGACTTGGGGGCTGCGGGGGAAAAGATGCCTCGCCCATTTTACCAACTTCCTAAAAAGCCGGCAAGTTTATTGACGCTGATAAAGTAGAGCGGACAGGCGGAGGAGACCGGTAGTGAGCCTGCTGTACCTGTAATTATAGGCGGGGATGTAGATGTCTCGGCCCCCCTCAAATAATGGCATCGATTGAAATCACTGTCGTGTGTCATGTCCTGTTGCATTGCGCCCGATGTCCGTTCATTTAGATGAATCCCTCTGATAATGCTACGGGGGGAACAAAATGAATGAAAAGGCTCGACACTGTGCATTATTCGTACGTCGTAGACTTTCATCAAATACTAGTAAAACTAAAAGCATTTGCCATTTCGCCAATTTACCAGCCTGACCCTCTGTTACAGGATGACACTATAAAGTGGATTGTTGTGGGAAGTAACCGGAGCGTGCACGCCGGGTCTGCCCTGCCCAGGAGGCCAACCAGCCAAGTATGGCGGAGGAATTTATGACACGTCACGTGGTAGGTGCAGATATATTTAGTATTTCTCTTCTGAGTAACAGTAACCCACCAATCAAAATGCATAAGAACTCGAGTATGGCGGGAATACGAATCGGTGTGCTTGTTGTATAAATGTAGCGGTGTTTTCTTGTGTATTCGACTGTGTTTAGCAGAGATTGAGTACAACGGTAGCAACGATTGAGGGCTGTTCCCGATGGACGCTTGCCTTTGTTCCGACAGTCACTTGTGTTACATGTCAATTGCTGTTTCCGATAATACGGTTGTGTCATGCTGACAATGCAGTAGTTTACTGTTTATATCGCTATATGTTGCTAGGTTATATACGTGAAATGTAGTCTAGTATACCCAACACTAAATTCTAATTAGCGAGGGGTACATTCATCATATTTGTAACCATTCAGTAAAACTAAAAACTTTGTTCGAATAGGCCTATGGATTAATTAGGTCAATATCCTGTTAGAAAACGAGATATTTTAATCAGTTTTATTTCAACAAGCGTTCTTTTATATTACTTTTAAATGATTAAAGACTGGAATATATACCAATATTATAAAACTGATTTATTAAGTAGTAATATTTCCAAATAATCGATACATGCTGAATTAAAATTTAAACGTGTGGCATTTTGTGACAGATCCAGTCTCACTACTCTATAAAGTATGGATCAGAGCTTTTAAAATTCATATCAATTGTAATGTCAGGAGGAGCTCATTTGTAGCCATACGATTGTTAGATATTTTAAATTCATATATCCGGTACAAGACAAACTATCATTTTTCAAAACAGGAACAATATTTCAGATGAAAGATGGGATATGTGGCCTTAAAAAATTACACGCATTCGTAATTGTGGGAATACAACACTGTTTGCTTGATACATCTTTTAATAATGCAATATTTAACCATCTTTTTATCATAAAAGCTCCACAGACTACAGTACTATTATTCATCCCATGTACTTGTCTTACCAGATTTCTAACACTGGCATATTGTATCTTGTGTAATGCAAAACTACTAATTAGCCGCCCTGTTATGTAAAATGGGTGATCCCGATAAGGCAATGTGTTTTACAACAGCACAGTTTTGATTCTAATCGAGTTCAACCTCCAATTATCAGTTTTGTATAACCATGAGGCTGCTCGAATGTTTGTTATGAACGCACTTAAAATTGGTGACATTGTCAATTTACTTCTCACAACTAGTTATTAGTAAAAGGAAGGGAAAGTTGTAGATAAATTTGAAGTTCTTATTTATGTCTTTAATACTATATTTTTGTTTAAAAAAGTTATAAGGTGATTGTAGCCAGCCTTACCTATCGTCACTACTTTATGGGCAATCAGCAACATATTATAAATACATCGAATATGATTGGCATCAGCGGTGACTTGACTAATTCAAACGAGGGAAATTTCTTTGAATAAAAAAGTTTAACTTTACAGGCGGTTGCAGTATGACACGTCTTGACTCTTTAAGCTTAGATTTAAATGTACCCAATGTCGATTGGTTGCTTACAAAACGTGCTTATGTAACTATGACAATCACGAGCTTAGTATGGCGTTTCTTTTCGTGACGTAACGTCCCCCATTCCGCTCGCTCATATCTAACGTTAGATTACGTCACTCAACTCAACTCAACATACCACTAATAACCAGCCACATATAAATACATCCAATATCATTGGCTTTGCCATCAACAGTGAAAGGGATGAAACTTTCTAAAAGAAAAACAGTATTCAATTGCCTCCATTTGTAAATATCGATTGATAAAGCTTTAATTAAACATCTTCAATATGTCTAGACATATTTTAAATATGTTTTATCCCTATTGAAAAGTCAGCTGTGCCAAACGTTATTCAATGGTATTCTAGTCGATATAATTTGTAATATCTCACAGGTTGAGTCAATTAGATTAACTTAGTTAATTATACAGGCATTGTAAATAGGCAATTATTATAACACATACGACAGGTATCTGTACTCTTTGTGATTCGCATTAAGTAATCCCAGTCATGGTTTCTAACAGTACACCTGTTTAAAGCTTATTTTGAAACTTGAGGGACACAGTGATGAAATACTTAATAAAATAAAGAACTAAAGCAATTGACTAATGCCACAATAATAAACTTACAATTTCAATTCACAGTGGCTACAAACAATAAATTCCGCATTTATATACTTTAAAACATTTCTTCAATTTTAGACTTAGGTTAACTTGATTTGGTCTTTTGACTTTGAAAGTTTCTACGCTTAATTTCAATTCTAAAGCTATTCATCTTACTAGATTGAATCCTTTACCATGACATTTTTAGCTTGTGTCATGTGCGTCTCCACTTCATCTTGGATGTTTTTGTGACATTTTTGCACTAGGCCTTGGACTACAAATTCTTGTCGTATACACATGTATATGTAATTATATGTAATTGTTGACATACAAAAGTTCATACACCATGTGGATGATCGCAGCTTAGGCAAGTTGTTTTGATTTTCTACTTAGTTCATTTGTAACCAAGTGTAAAAATTATGTAAAAACTATTATGGCATTAGAGAATGTGATCCAGTAGCAAATAATAAGGCAGTGGTGCATATCAGAGGTAACATTTATATCAATGTACCGCATTTGCATTCATGAATACATACACGTATATACAGGTAGGCCAGGGCAGCGTGTCTCAGTGGGGTTGCACACCCATACATCAATACCAGACATATTCATGGACATCCAAGCTGAACTTTTTGACAAATGAATAATTTCCCGATGAGGCCCATCTAGTGGCCTACACTACTGAACACTTATTGAAACTGTGCAGAACAAATGCGCTTCGTGGTGGCGAGGTAGAGATAGAAGATAATTGATTTGGCGATATTTTTCGAGTTATTTGTGACGGGTCACAAGCGTGCTCGAGAAAAATGTAAACATCCGAAAATAACTAGCACATGTAAATTGAGCAGCCGGCTCTAGAGAGAAAGAGTGAGGGAGTGAGTGGGGGTGAGAGGGGAAGGGGGAGACAGTTGGTAAAACACAGACAACATGGAAAAGTTGTAACGCTGCTTTCAATCTGCCTAGAGGGTCTGTCGAGGAGTTGTTAATGTTTGTGCGCCAGACATAAGATCTCTCTTTAAAACGTTGACATCAGTAATACATTTCAGCTTGGGAACACTCGACAGTGTCGCTTTGAACATATGAGAAAAACGTCTTAAACTACTCTCAGCAGTAGCCCCAGGCAACTATTTGTAAAATTCTACTTTATCTCGAGAGGAACAAGAGAAGCTTATCACTATACTATCCTCTGGGATCGCATTCTTAGCACTACAAGGGGTGGATAACTTGGTCCTTTACTAGTATATATACACTTTCGTTGTACGGTGTACTAGTAGACAGAAGCAATGCCCTAGGCTTGTGAACTTTTTCGTTTGCCAGTTTTCCAGCAGGTGGTGTGGCTTGTCCCACCCAGATAATACATGCTTATGATATGCGGCCCTCATCTGCGCAATGATACGCTGCAGCCAAAAGGTCATCGCTGTTGATGTTTCGGCAACATGGCGTTTGGGGAATGCTCACAACAGAAGCCGACTCCTCTGGTGTGTTAACTAACCTCCCTTCTAAATGTTAGACAACTCTAAATGTCGGCCGAATTTGGCTTGGAACAGTTAGCTTTCGTCTCAGATGGTAGGATTTTTCATTTTGGCAACCACTCGGCTTTGTTTAAAAACCCTCCACTGGTTAAATCGATTTTGGGATTTTTATGTGGTGTCGAATGGTGGCAAGAATATAGGCCACCGGTCTGACCTGTTGTTGTTGGTGGCCATTTTATGGCTGGTTTTTACATTAATACCATCGATGTGCTAAGAAATCCTAATACGATAACGCTTCCCTCATTTATCACTCCATCTTGTCGCATATTGCAAATCGTACTACGATGTGCTCCTTTATCATTGCAATAAAACATATTGGCCAAGATATTTGCTAATATAAATATGTTTGATTTACGTACGTCTTTGTTCATAGTACGACATTCATTATACAATAGCTTAGTTTCGTTAACTTTAGCAAAGAATCTACGCTAGACATCAAGATCATGAGCTAAATAAACGAATAAATTTCTTATAGCCTATTTGACTCCTCAAAATAAAACAATGGTTATATTTTTAGCAGCACTCCTTTTGTTTAGTACGTGACTAGATAAATTTTAATTATGATATTATGTTGGCTTCTGTAGTTGGACAGATTTACGACTGTCGTGTTTTGCTGGCACACTCTGAATTACAAACATAACACATCCTGCTTAATCATCAGAAAATCGATGTCCTCGGCCAATTTCTTTTAGGAATTAAATGGATGAGGATGTCAACTTTTGCTTGGAGGAGAAAATCTCGATCAATATGCAGTAGGAAAACCTGAGACAAGATGTATAGATCTCCGAGCGGACTTGAGCTGTTTTTAGATACTATAACCCGCCTCTAAAAGGGGTTAGCATATTACTGTGAATAATTTTCGCATTTCGTGATCTAAGGCAGTCCTCTTTGACATGAGGTATTCATCATTTAAGCATGTTTGATGAACATCTTATTTTTCATTGTTAGGTGAATTTGCTAGCAAAAGTATATGAAAGTGGACGTTTATCTTCCCGCAGCAGTTTCACTCCAGTTACAAAAGCAATCGAAATGAATGCCAGCGGAAAATCGGCGGTTTTTTCACGACTGTATGACATTCTTATGTTAAACACGTCCCACAAGTGACAGTCCTTGTAAACAATTCTTATCTTTGAGCCCTCCAAAAAAATTCCCAATTGGCACAACTCGATAGATTCATGTCATGTTGGTATTTGTTAAGGCTCGGAACGAGAGAAACATTTACAGGTTTAATTCCTACAGGAAATACACACCCGTCATCTGCTCCACCGACTATCATAAGTCATATGTGCATAATTCCTCAACCTAATATAGCGTAGTCATGTTTATGTAATGCTGGTTTTCTATTCTGTAGGCAAAATACCTTTGCATCACGGCACCTCCTCTCCTCAGGCTCAAACATGTACAAAGAAACCGTTGGAGTTGTTCTCCTTGGTAATTAGCGAGATTAATAGCATGGGTCCTCGAAGGAGTAATAAGGAGACAAGACAGTCCGAGACAGAACAATGCTAATGTCTTGCAGCAGCACCGAGCATTCTTGCGTTTGTCAAATTAGATCGTATATATCATATGAGGCTTTACAGGTTACTCCAGGATGTCAAGAGCATGCTTATTTACTTCCCTTCTGCTCTTTAGAACAAAATAACCCCCACCCAGACTCGAAGTCAATTTAGTAGAATCTTCAGCTCGACAACAGAAGCAGTTTACATTATTAATAGAACGATAAACGGAAACGTAAATTCACAAGGTGCGTGCAATTATAGGTGAAATGAAATATTAGGTGTGGCCGAACATATCCACTCAGGACCGTCCGACTGGGCAGAGTGATGTACACGCTCTCATTACTGTTAAGTCTTCAACAGTTATCCCTTTCGTTTCAACATCTGCAGTGGCCACAACCTCTCCTATTTCCTTATTAACTGGGACACCAAAAGCGTGCTAAGCTCTCGGCGAGATCTGGCCAACAAAAGGAGGCATTGTCTACACACACCAGCTAAATAAGGTGGGTATACTTCTGTGCTATGTGTGAAAGTTGAACTCGGTCTCTTGGCTTGTTACTGTGATCGGACAGGGGTATTGGGATTAGCACCGTGCTCATAATTTTATTACCTCACTATGGATTCTGACACGCTATTCATCTTCTTTCGTCATCCGAGGACATCTTAAGAAGGTCGCTGCATTGCTGACAAGGTGAATGCCGGTGAAAATTGCATTTGCTCAGGGCACGTAATAAGATCTGCTTGTCTCCTACTTCGTGACTTATGACAATATTCTTATAGATTTGCATTGCTGTGGTGTAATTATGTGCTGGTTATTGGAGGTTAAGTGCTGTATTTCATATTGCTTATTTACTGCACGGCGGGCTGTGTACATTGCAAACATGTCAGCCGGCCTGCTCGGCGACCAGCTTTGACACAAATTGAAGTTGGCGTTTATCAAAAATTTATTACATCTTATTTGGGTGTATGATGCCTACGAGGGCTTCCTCGGGGCCTGACAACTGCAGTCAGGCTACATGTAGTTTAGTGATGATGTACATTTTCGCACCATATCATGGCGAATGTATCACGCGGTTATTTTATAGCTTATCCCGCCTAAAAGGCCATGCCACATGTTAGTTTTATGAAGAAGGGATAGGACGTGAATTGCTGTGAATGATTGGCCGTTTTCCTAGTTTTAGCAGACGACATTCGTCGTTGGAGCTGGCGATGTCCACCTTGCCCTCGTCCGATGTTTATGGTGAAGTGTACAGAAAATTGGCAATTATGTGAATTATTTGAACAGCACCACCGAAAGGTGACCACCCCGCCTTCCGTCGGAAACAAGCAATCTGAAATTATGAAAGAAAACGCCATGTCTGTGGGCTGAGGACCTGCACCTCGCATTTACTGTTACTATTTCGGTGGCTTCCTCATTTCTACTGCTTAGCCGTGAGGAGTGGTGGATTGAGGGCATCGCAGTAGAAAGCTGGTGAAGCTAATAGGATAGAATTTGTCTAGCTTACAGGTCCTGTTGCTAGGAGGCTGATAAGTTTAATCAAATGAGGAGCCTTCGAAATACCGACTCAGCATGAGACTTGGGCATCTAACTGGCCATTAGAATGGCGAATAAAGCGTTGGTGCGGATCGTTGCCGGAAATAAGGTTGTTGTCGTACTGTGAGGAAAAACTACACATTTCCATTTTCTTAATCTGGCTAAAATGCCGCTGTAGGGTTGGAAAGCTGCATAACCCTCCAAAAAGGTATTTGGGAATGATGACAATTTTGGATGAGGTCGCTTGGTGAATAACAACAGGCCACAGTCTTTGTTTCTCAGCCAAAATGGTAATTGGTGGCATGTATTATGTATAGGATTTTTCCTTATCCAGTTTTCCTAATTCCACCAAAGACAAGCCACCGAAATCAATCTAAATCGAGAGCCGGGGATTGGTATGCACGGGACATTTCACGAAATGCGATTCGGGAAAGCTCCTTTGTGCTGCTAATAGGAAAGCCAGACAAGAATCTAATACTGCAGAAGCTGAGAAATAGACCTAATTTTGGAGGACACGAAGGTGTTATCTCGGGGTATTTCTCATCCAGATTGTATGTTGAGACCTGCTGCCAACTACGGGGGCTGGGTGACTAAACCGAAGGTTAATCATTTTTGCCACTCGTGGTTAATATCAATATCATAGAATGACTATGCATGTATGTATCCTTGTGTGTCAGCTGGCGTCAGACAATTCCCATTTCCTGCAAATTGCTTATGATCAGAGATTTATCAAATAGCGAAGAAAATGGGCAAAATTCATCCTTTCTGATTAATTTTACTTTGCTCTTCAAGCTCTGCTGCGTTCGTGATATTTTGTCACATTTCTCACAGTTACTTGTCTGTTCAGTCTGCTGTTGTCTTCATGTACATTTCAAGAATCTATTGTCACAAACACACACGGGGGCAGGGTCAGGTCCGTGACACATGTTATGAATAATAGACCGATAATAGACATTTTAAACAATACCAGCATATGCTACGTCTGGCGAATTACTACTGCGCTAATTGATTATCTTCACAAATCTATTATTTCGGAGATTAAGGCGGCGTTTCTTTAGATTGCTACGTGAACAAACTATGATTTACTAATTTGCCTGTGTAATATATATGTGGGCTGGCGTTATCGTCTCACGTTTCTATGCCTAGGGGACAGTGTGTTTCTGCTTCGCTTTGACTTGTCACATCTGGTTAATTCGCGATCAATATTCGATGACATTCTTTGACCAGGGTCAGTGACGTTTTAAACGCCTGACATCTGCATCGGCAACGCTTGATGATTCAAAGAAATACAAGTACCTGTTTAACCTGTGCCTCATGAATTCTAAATAACACCCACATCGAAAATTGTATTAGAACCAAAAAAAATACTAGCACTATAGGGCGAGGGTTAATGTACGAAATCTTAGAAGGTGGATGAAATTTAGTCGACTGTTTATATAGCGGTGTTGTACTAACCGCAGGCTTGAATTTATTAGGATATCGGTAAAATAATAACCTATAGATTATGCATGCAAAATTGACCTTTAGCATGTTTTATAGCACTGGCCTGTCTAGTGCAGGATTTCCTATGTCTGCTATAGGAAGCCTGTGATGGCAAATGTTCTTTATTTCTTCCGTACGTAAATATTTCGATAATTTCGCATTACACACGGCCCCAACAGGCACATATGGCATCTCAATACTAATATGCTAGCAAAATCACCCTATCAACAGAGATATTTATTTCAATAATTCAGAATATGTGTGGGGCTCACCATTTTACACATCCAATCGGTGGTGATGAGATATCATGACTGTGCAGTGTCGGAATGATAATACTTTGCTCCTTTTTTTCGCATGCAATTTACACAATTTACCCACAAAAACATTTGACATATAAATGCGATGAAATTTTTAATTAAAGGTCACGGATTAGCGTTGATAAGTTGAATGGTGTCCCGTTTGAATCAATCAATATTACAAATGAAGATTAAATCCTATATAATTAGTTAATAAACCAGGTATAAACCTGTCGCCATTGCTAATTTAAAATCGGTTC
>CAXAKH010000042.1:0-13067 GCA_963969325.1 Lycopodina hypogea | reverse complement strand
CTTTTTCCAAATACTTGGGCTAATTTCAGTATCCCTGCCAACTTGCCTGGAGATTATAAGCACATCAAATTGGCATGTTAAGCAGCAAAGAATTAAAGGGGCTATGCAAAAAATTTCAACATTCTTTCTATTTACAAATAACTTTAAAATAATTCACAGAACAAAATATAAATTCTGTCCAACAGTGAAACACATCAGAATGTTACTGCTACATACATCCTGGACAGGTAACATCACACCACAAGTGCTGCAACTTGCTCTGCACAGCACTCTTGGTACTGATATGACAAGTATACCTTTTAGGAGTTTTAGCATAGCATTGAGATGGGTTTCTGAATCTTCTCTGCATCTTAGAAAAGCGTGCAACTGTTCAACTTCCATGGAAAGTTGGTCTTTTGCCTGAGGCATGTAAATATACACTATATATGTAGAAATGTATATTAGTGAGTAATGTTATGACATTTGTGGGTAAGTTTAATGTAAAGCAAACTGCACCTTAAATATTCTTTCGGGAACATCCACCAAGGAGAGGGTGAGGGTGTGAGAGAGAGAGAGAGAGAAAGAGAGAGAGAGAGAGAGTGTGTGTGTGTGTGTGTGTGTGTGTGTGTGTGTGTGTGTGTGTGTGTGTGTGTGTGTGTGTGTGTGTGTGTGTGGTGTGTGTGTGTGTGTGTGTGTGTGTGTGTTGTGTGTGTGTGTGTGTGTGTGTGTGTGTGTGTGTGTGTGAGAGGAATGACTAAAGATGCATTTGCAGCTCAGATAATAGTTCATCTTGACCAGTTCCAATACACTCACTTCTTGTTTCTCTCTGTCTATGGCAGAAAGTTTCTGTCTGGCTTCTACTACTTCTTTCTCAATGTCATTCACATGGTTTTTGCTCGCTCACGGAGACGTAGGCGAGTGTATGTCCGACATCTCAAGGAATCCATCTTCAGCTTATCCTGTCCAACAGGGGAATAACATAGGTAACACAGTAAAGGGGTGGGGGGGGGGGGCATAGGTAACACAGTAAAGGGGTGGTGGGGGGCATAGGTAACACAGTAAAGGGGTGGTGGGGGGCATAGGTAACACAGTAAAGGGGTGGGGGGGGCATAGGTAACACAGTAAAGGGGTGGGGGGGGGGCATAGGTAACACAGTAAAGGGGTGGTGGGGGGCATAGGTAACACAGTAAAGGGGTGGGGGGGCATAGGTAACAGTAAAGGGTGGTGGGGGGCATAGGTAACACAGTAAAGGGGTGGTGGGGGGCATAGGTAACACAGTAAAGGGGTGGTGGGGGGCATAGGTAACACAGTAAAGGGGTGGGGGGGGGGCATAGGTAACACAGTAAAGGGGTGGGGGGGGCATAGGTAACACAGTAAAGGGGTGGTGGGGGGCATAGGTAACACAGTAAAGGGTGGTGGGGGGCATAGGTAACACAGTAAAGGGGTGGTGGGGGGCATAGGTAACACAGTAAAGGGGTGGGGGGGGGGCATAGGTAACACAGTAAAGGGGTGGGGGGGGGGCATAGGTAACACAGAAAGGGGTGGGGTGGGGGGGGGCAACTGTTAGTAGATTCATCATTCTAGAGAACAGTGCACTTGCACCGGCACCTCCACTACCTTGCAACAGCTGAGTCCTGACATTGTGCAACATGCAGCAATGAACTAGTTTGGCCCACAAACAGATCGCAAACATTTCAATAAGAGAGCCACAACAGAGGATGTGTACCAAATTCTGTGAGGGAGTACTTCATGCAACTGTTGTGTGTGTGTGTGTGTGTGTGTGTGTGTGTGTGTGTGTGTGTGTGTGTGTGTGTGTGTGTGCGCGCGCGCGCGCGTGTGTATGTGTGTGTGTGTGTGTGTGTGTGCGTGTGTGTGTGGTGTGTGTGTTTGCATGTGCGTGTGCGTGGGTTATGTGTGGAATATGGTACAATTTTTATTATTGCCTTTATGTAGTAGTTTGTGGTACTTGGTGCATCACTTATATCACATTCTTAGCCACAGTCTACATCATAAAACAAACATCTATAAGTATAAATACATGACAATTAATGATAGCTGCCACATGCTAGCTGCCACATGCTAGCTGCCACATGCTAGCTGCCACATGCTAGCTGCCACATGCTAGCTGCCACATGCTAGCTGCCACATGCTAGCTGCCACATGCTAGCTGCCACATGCTAGCTGCCACATGGTAGCTGCCACATGGTAGCTGCCACATGGTAGCTGCCACATGGTAGCTGCCACATGGTAGCTGCCACATGGTAGCTGCCACATGGTAGCTGCCACATGGTAGCTGCCACATGGTAGCTGCCACATGATAGCTGCCACATGGTAGCTGCCACATGATAGCTGCCACATGATAGCTGCCACATCTCTCATTAGAGACTACATGTGAGGATCTAAGTGATTGCAAGTTCACAATAAAGACTCAGGTAATTTAATGTCATTTTTGGGAGGATGTGCAAAATGGATAGACTCACAAATGATGGAGACATGAATTACACAGCAACCATGGGGTGCACCATACCCTCTGAGCAACCATGGGGTGCACCATACCCTCTGAGCAACCATGGGGTGCACCATACCCTCCGAGCAACCATGGGGTGCACCATACCCTCCGAGCTACCATGGGGTGCACCATACCCTCTGAGCAACCATGGGGTGCACCATACCCTCTGAGCAACCATGGGGTGCACCATACCCTCCGAGCTACCATGGGGTGCACCATACCCTCTGAGCAACCATGGGGTGCACCATACCCTCCGAGCAACCATGGGGTGCACCATACCCTCCGAGCAACCATGGGGTGCACCATACCCTCTGAGCAACCATGGGGTGCACCATACCCTCCGAGCAACCATGGGGTGCACCATACCCTCTGAGCAACCATGGGGTGCACCATACCCTCCGAGCAACCATGGGGTGCACCATACCCTCTGAGCAACCATGGGGTGCACCATACCCTCCGAGCAACCATGGGGTGCACCATACCCTCTGAGCAACCATGGGGTGCACCATACCCTCCGAGCAACCATGGGGTGCACCATACCCTCTGAGCAACCATGGGGTGCACCATACCCTCCGAGCAACCATGGGGTGCACCATACCCTCTGAGCTACCATGGGGTGCACCATACCCTCTGAGCAACCATGGGGTGCACCATACCCTCCGAGCAACCATGGGGTGCACCATACCCTCTGAGCAACCATGGGGTGCACCATACCCTCCGAGCAACCATGGGGTGCACCATACCCTCTGAGCTACCATGGGGTGCACCATACCCTCTGAGCAACCATGGGGTGCACCATACCCTCCGAGCAACCATGGGGTGCACCATACCCTCTGAGCTACCATGGGGTGCACCATACCCTCTGAGCAACCATGGGGTGCACCATACCCTCTGAGCAACCATGGGGTGCACCATACCCTCCGAGCTACTTCACCTACCTGAGAGCTATGAATCATGTCCAGATCCTTCCCTATTATCTTTATCTTCTCCTCAACAGCTCTTTTGTTGCTATTCAGGGCTGCAAATGACATAGTAGATCATTATGTGCCTATCAGCTGAACACAAACATTAATGTTACCTATCAACTGTTTCATCTTTGTTTGGTAGAAGTCTGTTTTTTCTTCCAGCTCCTTCTCCAAGGCAATATGGTGAGGCTATACACAGGAACATGCCTGATGGAGTACACACACACACACACACACCCTATGGATAGCTACACCTAATACCCCCAACCTCCATGAGGCTTAATGGCTCCTGGTGACTGTCAAGTTGTTCTTGTAGATCTGCAACATTTGCCTGAAGTGACGAAATACAATAAGTGTAGTAGACATATAGTGAAGTTATGTGTAATTATCCATTAGCGATCATACTCAATTTGTGAAGTATATGTGGCACATGGCATGTAACTCTGTCAGGCCCAGCACATAACTCACTGTCAGGTTCTCCACGGCTGCGGTCAGACTTGTCTTGGTTGAAGTCATCTTGGAGTTGGCTGATTGTAGCTTTATCTTGTTCTCTTGTATGGTGGTCACTGTTTGTTTTATTTGTCTCTGCACTTCATTTATCTGATAAATATAAATGCATTGTTACAGTATAGGAGGAACAGATATTCAAAAGCCACATAGTTGCAATTGATGCTGCTGTTTCATTGGAATATAATTTTTTTTTGTTGTGGGAATGTGATGGGGTTTTTTTTTTTTTTTTTTTTTGCTCTTCCAAACCACCCAGTATTTATAGATCTTAATATCAATATTTATACATCACTAGAAAAATAGCCATCCTGCGGATGGAGACAACAGCCCCCCCCCCCCCCTGCCTCTTGAAGGATATTTTAGCATAGCACCCATCCTTTGGACAAATATAACAAAAACCTCTTAATACAATTGTAGATTTTTGTTTGCTATCTCATTTCAGATGCTTGGGCCTACAGGGCTCAAAAAGAAGTAAAGAAAAAAAGAGCTGGAGGTGGTTTGGGCACAGTTGTGCAGTTTTGCATACTTTTGTGTTTACACAATTATGGTTTGTAGTAAGTGGGGTGGTTTACCCAGGCATATAGTTGTGACCACAACCAGGAAAATTTTTTTTGGAAAATTGTCCCACAGGGATGGTTTTACTCAGATCTTCACTAAACTTCCTCATAACCACCCCAGGGTGACCCCCATCAAACACTGAAAATTGGAGCCCTTTAGGTCCAATCGTCTGGGAGGAGTTAATGCCAGGGTGACCCCCATCAAACCCTGAAAATTGGAGCCCTTTAGGTCCAATCATCGGGAGGAGTTAATGCCAGGGTGACCCCCATCAAACCCTGAAAATTGGAGCCCTTTAGGTCCAATCATATGGGAGGAGTTAATGCCAGGGTGACCCCCATCAAACTCTGAAAATTGGAGCCCTTTAGGTCCAATCGTCTGGGAGGAGTTAATGCCAGGGTGACCCCCATCAAACCCTGAAAATTGGAGCCCTTTAGGTCCAATCATATGGGAGGAGTTAATGCCAGGGTGACCCCCATCAAACTCTGAAAATTGGAGCCCTTTAGGTCCAATCATATGGGAGGAATTAATGCCAGGGTGACCCCCATCAAACTCTGAAAATTGGAGCCCTTTAGGTCCAATCGTCTGGGAGGAGTTAATGCCAGGGTGACCCCCATCAAACCCTGAAAATTGGAGCCTTTTAGGTCCAATCGTCTGGGAGGAGTTAATGCCAGGGTGACCCCCATCAAACCCTGAAAATTGGAGCCTTTTAGGTCCAATCGTCTGGGAGGAGTTAATGCCAGGGTGACCCCAATCAAACCCTGAAAATTGGAGCCCTTTAGGTCCAATCATCGGGAGGAGTTAATGCCAGGGTGACCCCCATCAAACCCTGAAAATTGGAGCCCTTTAGGTCCAATCGTCTGGAAGTAGTTATCGAACAAATAGAAAAACAAACATACATAAAAAAAAACGAATTGAGAATTATAGTAAGACTGACTATCAAAACTGGCAACGCTCCATGAGTTCTTCTGGCTAAAATATCGATTTAAACTTTTTTTGAACACAAAAACAGTCTTATAGGCGGATTTTTACTCCGATCTTCACCAAACTCGCCATAAACCACCCCACAGTAACCCCCCCTAATCCCCTGAAAATTTCAGCCCAGTTGGCCAAAGCATCTGGGAGGAAATAGCCAATATACATACAGACAGACAGGCAAACAAATTGTGAATTGTAATAATTTGTGTAACTAGAAGAATATTTCTTCCTTATTATTGACTCTTAAAAAGATCACGAGGCAAAAATTGAAAGTGACTGCACACGTGATTGCCAATGCATCACCATCAATAGAAACAGCTGCTGCCATAATTATTGAAGTGGTAAGTAAATGTGCAATTGTTGAGTACACACAACATTTGCCTCCCATTGGGGTTGTCAGTCACCACATGTATGCTATACCCCACCACCTCCATCATCCACCTCATTGCCTCCATCACCACTTCCACCATATTCTCTCCAGAGGGATACAAATAGCTAATAGCTTCATAAATTTATAACATTTCGCTTTTTTTAATTTTTTAAAAAATTTTTTATACTATAAAAATTTTTTTATCCTACAAATTGGCGTGTTAGTTTCAATGCTACAGAGCACAGCCCTAATCCAGATCTTCCACCATTTTGCACACACGCACATGAAGAGAGACCTATTCTGTACCGTACCTGCTCTGACAAATCAGAATATTGTCGTTTGAACTTTGATGCTGTGGACTGCACTCTGTTGATGACTTCAGTTTGCTCCTGTTCACTGGTTCCTATGTAGGCCTCCAGTCTCCTGCACTCCTCCCTCACTGAGTCTCTCATCTTCTTTTGGGTGGAATAATCATACTGCAAAGTACCAATCTTATCTTTTAGAAGGGCAACCTCCGCTCTGCAAGGGAGGAAGGGCAAAGGGTGGGGGGGGGAGGGAGAGGTAAGAGGGATTCCAGGAATGTCTTGGGCCTTGGTCATCCTTTGGTAAGTTTATTAGTTCATTATAATTTCTTCAGACAGTAACCAGAGGTCCTTCAAATCACAGCTACAAGTCACCAGTTAGCATCTTAATGACCACAAGTAGCCAAGTGGCGACCTGAGGTTAATTTTAATCATGCTAAAAGAGTTAAATTACAAACAACATGCATGTAGATATGATGTCCATCAAGTTCTCCCACTTATCTGTGACTTATTCCATATAGTGGTTGACATCTTGCTGGTTTTAATACTGCAATCGGTTTCCCACTTCTAATAAGAGCTAGTATAATCTTCATTGTCTCATATGATGGATGGGAGAGTCTTATCTTAGCAGTGAAGGTAAGGCTATATTTTAGTCATGAAGATAAATGACCAATTTACACTTACTCATGATAATCTTCAATATCTTGCAGTTGCACAACTAAACTTTTGCAGGCCTCCGTGAGCCTGCCACCTTGGTTGGCGTGGTCAACCAGCGATTTTTTGTGATGTTCTATCCTGCAGACAGCATATTAGCAAATATAAATTGGAATACATAGCTTGGAACTAATGAGGTTTTGTACTTTTTCTGAACTTCATCTAGTGAATTTGCTTGTAAACGGCCATCTCTGCTAATGTGTTCCAACTCTAATACACAAACATCACATAGAGACAATAAACAATCTTTATCCTGAAGGGATCAGTTGACATGCCTCATTCAGAAAGTATTACCTTCCTTTAGCCCTTTCTTTATCAAGGACTTCCCTTTCAACTCTTCCTGCATAGCTTCTATCTCCTTCTTGAACAGATCAGTCTTTGTTACAATTTTGTTCTCCTTTGTTGCATATTCCTCCTTTATTATTTCTGTGTCCCTTCTAGTTTTCTCACTGCATGACAAAGGATAATGCAAATACAACAATAGTATATGAACAAACACACACACACTTACAATCACAGGGAGCTAGTTAAAATTTACCAATAGAGGATGTATAATTACACTCCAATAGTGTTATATCAAAACTTCATGTTATATGACAACTGTTTCATAACAAATATGCGCATAAGAACTTCTTCTCAATGTGTTGACTTTAGCCTGACTATGTGTCAGTTGTCCATGGCTCATCACGAGGAGGTAGTCAACATGAGCTGGTGGACTGGTGTGGGAAGATGTTGAAGGACAGGAAAGTTTTCCTGTCAGTACTGGGTTTGAACTCACAACCCAGGGGTTGTTAGTCCAAGAGCATAACTACTCAGCCACCACACACACCCTATAACAGCATGTTACACACAATTACAGTCGACTGGCACTTCAGGTTGCTTTTTCCCTTTCTGTATCACTGGAAAGCTAAATCAGGGGAAGCACTGCAATCCATTTCTGAATACACAAACACCCATGCAAAGATGTAGCCTAGTTGTGCAGACTGGTTATTCAAAAATTATAATTTTAGTGATTATATTCCATTTTTTGTCTGACCCTTTTAAGCCAACCTCACTAAATATATACTTTGAGTTCCAAGAAATATCTACTGCCTCATAGAGAAGTAGTTAGCTACAAGACAAGACACAGCTGCTGCTCTTGCTACATGGGGTAAGTGTGATGCGGACAGTACCATTTGAATGTCCAAATGGAAGAAGATGTAAGAGAAAGTGTTGAGCCATTGATGTATCTGATGGTCGTGAACACTTGAAAGTTAGATGGAAGTTTTACTAGACCATGCAACAGTGAACAGAATGGGGGGCAGTTACATAGCAACAATAGGGCCAGGTCAGAGCGAGGAGTCTTTCTTGTTCTTTGTTTTTTTTTTTTTTTTTTTTGCATGCTGAGAAAACAACAACAAAAGGAATGAACATATGGTAAGTTAAAAAGTACATGGATTTATCA
The DNA here is from genome assembly GCA_963969325.1 of Lycopodina hypogea. NCBI lineage: Eukaryota > Metazoa > Porifera > Demospongiae > Poecilosclerida > Cladorhizidae > Lycopodina > Lycopodina hypogea. The sequence continues at coordinate 4,744 of CAXAKH010000042.1, read as the reverse complement.
TACCTACATCCCCAACACTTTCAAAGAAAAACAACAAAAACCTCAAAAAAAAGGGAAAAAGAGTGAGGTAAAAGGGAAAAAAAAAGAATGTAAAAATAAAGGAAAAAGATATGAGGGTAAGAAGGAAAAATTAATTAATTTACTATTATTATTTTAAATACCAATGTTGGTACAATTTATTGATTTAAAAACAACAACAAACACAACATAAAAAAATATAAAAAAAAATAAAACATACAAAAACAAAACAAAACAACAAAACTAACAGGAGTACAAGTTTACAGTGTGCCTCACAGAAGAGGGGTGGCTGACACTATACTGTGAGTGTATGGTAGGGGCATCACCATTGTATTCTGAGATGGTTGATCTCATCAGCTCCACTGACTAGATCTCTTTTGAACTGCTTTTGAGTGTTCAGGTTTGCTTGAATATCAACTTCCAATTTGCGCAACTCCTGTATATACAACACACACACACACACACACGCACACACACACACACACACACACACACACACACACACACACACACACACACACACACACACACACACACACACACACCTTATGATTCTGGTGATAGAGCACAATGATTTGTACACAAGCTAATATTAACACTAGATAATGGTCCATGTAGGCTGGAGAAAACATTTGTAGTGCTCAAGTACCTCTGCTCTGTCATCTGCTAGCAGTTGCATTCTGAACACATCATCCATAACCTTCTCAAGTTGGCTGGGGATGAAAATGCATGCAAATGTCACGCCATAGACAGAGGATAGCATGCTTGAACTATTCCTAAGAATAGACTTACTTTTTCGATATTTTCTTTTCCTCTGTTTTCATTTTAAATTGCATCTTCATTTCATCCTGCATAATAGCATATGACAATGATTGCTTATGAACTGTGGCACAATGGTACGTGCTAATGTACAGGGCATGTATGTGAGTGGTACTTCAGTGCACTTTACTAATTATTAAATCACACAGTGAGTGTGCTAACCTGGGCAGAGTGTCATAGCTGAGGTGTGCATGTATGTACATGTCACTAGGTGTTGCATGTACATGTCACTAGGTGCTGCATGCACACACACACTCAATGCTCGTATACAGGGAGGTCAATATTCACATGCTGCAATATTGCAATATATATTGTGAGCAGATGCTTGTAAAGCAGTATCCTAAAGCTACTGTATGGAATAGAATATGTTGCTAAGGTGTCTAGCCTGCAGGGAATATCCACTAGGGCACTCTTGTTTTTGCTAAAGTGACCAATTCAATTGGTCAACATGAGGGCTCTAAAAGTCATAAGTGCCACGTCCCTGCAAAGGATCCTATCATGCCAACTAGACCCACAATTTGGTCTTGTTTGGAGATGAGTGTATACAGTTTTGATACCTCGACTAATGGGAACTAACACACACTGTTGCCAATGTCAGGATGCCACAGGCCATAGCCATAGGATTCCAGATTGATATCTAACTAAATGGTATTTTTAAAAGTGTCACACTTGCTATATAAAGCCGTTAATATTGTAATTACATTTCTGTCTCATGTCTCTAATTCAGTAGTTTAATGCATACCATATTCTCATGAAGTTTCTGTATGTCTCCGGAGTACATATCCCTCCCTTTCTGCATCTCCACTAATAAGTCACCAATACTCCTCTTCACCATCTCGATCTGACACACACACACACACATACACACACACACACATACACACACATACACACACACATACACACACACACATACACACACACACACACACACACACACACACACACAAGAAGAGATAAAACTCAATTCGGTGATTTTAGATAACCTAATAAAGGGATGAGTATATAAGAGCTTAACTTAATGGCATACCGATGTTGATTTTAATTTATGAAAATGGCACTAATTTTAAGTAAACTGATTATTAAGAAGGAACTATATACTCACGTAACAACTAATTATTAAACAAATAACACTTAAAATAAATGCTAACAGTATAAAATATGCCAGACCTGCTTCTGTGCTTCCTCGAGATCTGCGGTAATTTCATTCAGCTCTATCTGTGTCCTGGAGCATAAGGATCAGTGTGTACACCATCACATGGTCCATTATCACATCAATTGTTACGACATGACACATTCATTCAGGGTAGCTTGAGGGCACACACAGATCATGCATTAGAGTCACTCCCATTTTGGATGTAATGCACTCACCCAGATTTACCTCCAATCATCTTGTTAATTTTCATTATAAATTGCTCATTTTTCTCCGCCAACTTAGTATGGTCAATCCTGTATGGAGGAGGAAGTGATGTTAGAGGGGGGGGGGGGGGGGGGGGAGGAGGAGGGGGGCCATAAGAGAAATTTATATACAAATAGATATAAATTATTAAATGAATGAGAATCAGCCATTAAGTGAATTAAAAAGCGAAATGATACTTGAATCACAATTTTTTTAAAACAGATACCCATTTATTCAATAGGATACTCGCTATATTTCTTGATCTGCATCAAATTTAGAGATATTTGCATAGCATTCACTAAAGAAAGTGTAGCCTGCACACAAAGTTATGATTGAATGCTCCAATGAAGTAGATGTTAAACTATGGAGAAGCACACTGCTTGGCACAGTAGAAGGGAATGTGTTCCAGACCACTAACAGAGACATGTCCATTGCTTATAGCTATACTTGCTCTCTGCAATAATTTTCTCTTCAGTAGCGTACTGTAGAACTTGGTTGTGCATGCCCAGTAGCTCCTGTGTGCGTATGGACACCATCATCTCGTCAGCCATACTAGACACTTTCATCTGCAGAGAGAGGAGAATCTAAAGCTCGAAATATACGATATTTTCATTATGGCCACACCATAGCAACTTAACAACAATAACAGTATCACTGGAGGATGGGATTCAATTCCATAAGGTAGCTTGCTTCCTGACATTCAATAAGTGGTGTTATGTTATTGCCATGGTGACAAAATCTACACTAATAGTAATTATAATAGAGAAACAACATTGTGATGCCTAATCATGAAGGAATGAAGAGCAGATAAAGAAACAACACTAATTGTGGAGAAAAGTTTATTGCTGTGCAGCTGGTATATCTCTCTGTATAGCTATATTCTTATGCACACTACAGAACACACCAATCTGCAATACATACCTGGAGTGCAGCAATCTGTCTCATGTTAGACTCCCTTGCAGCTTTCACTTTTGCTATAACACAATAACAACAAAACAACAAACACTTCACAAGGTTGTTCTCAATAGCATTATGCTGTAATAGAAACATACCAAATTTACCAGAGGGGTGGGGGGGGGGGGGGGGGGCATGTGTATCCTAGCTTTGTTCTCATGCACATGCCCACTCAAACAGGCAACAAAAATGTTTATTTGGTGTGATTCACGCAATTGTATCGCTCATTGTGAGTGTGAAGTGTCAGATATGATCACAATAATATAATGTCTTCAGTACAGAGGAAGGAACTAACTCCACAATGAGTTTAATAGGTGATGGTGGAATTAATATGGTACACAAAATAAACAGAAAAAAAATAAACAAACAAATGTATCTGGAACATAATTGATTTATGTATATCTTAGAAAAACAACAAACTTGAAAAGAGATTTCAAGAATCTTGTATCACCCCATTTAGGACATCAAATATCAAACAGTGATAACTATTTCACAAACTTGAGAATATTTTGGTATGAGGATTAAGAAACATCAAGACTCTTAGAGTCGCAGACATAATCCCTTGTCATGACAGTTTGGATTTCTAGGCTGTAAGTTCTTTTATTTTGTCACATGGTACCTTAAAATTATACTATCGTAATCATTGCACCTGCAATTTCAGCCTGTAATTTCTCAGGAAAGAGTGCCAGTTCATTTCTGATGATACTCGTCTTAATAGTTTCAGACTCCAAGGTTTCATGGCATGCCTGTCTTTTAACATCCTATAAAATATAAATATTGCAGCATTCTTAAACATAAATTTACCGTGATGTTAGTATGTGCATGATGGGTGAGCACAGTAATTGTGCTCATCACTCGCTCTAGACCTTGCCTAACATCTTGTCAGTAACCATGACAACATATCTCATGCTTAGAGCAGGGTTACCAGGTCTTTTATGCAGGACACAATATCTTCTATAGTCCCGACAGCCTCAGGGGAGAAACTGAATGGTGATACTTTTATACGAGAACCTGTTAACAGATACATACACATTTGTAATTCTAATAAAGCAAGATTTACGTGTACATATAAAATACTATTTTGTGCATACTTTGGACTGTAATTTCCCCCACCTCCCCCCCCCCCCCCCCCCGAAATTTCTGGTTCTAAAACTCATTTACTACATAAATGAATAAATAATTTGAAATGAAGGAATATACACACATTTTATATATAATATACACATAGGTCAATTACTTTTTTTTTTGGTAATTGAGTACAATTACAATTACTCAATTTGGAATGTGATTGAATTACGATTACAATTACTGGCTGGGGAAATGTGTTTAAAATATCAATAACAATTATGTAATTTAATTACAATTACATTTTAAAGTACTTTTGAAAACTTCTTCCGTTCAAATGTAATAATTTTTTACTGCTTAGTATTGAACTTTACAAACATCAGTTTTTCCAAATTTCGAATCTGACGTCTTCAACGAGGTGCTTGCAGGATAATTCTTGTAGGATGATGGGGACATATGAAAACAATCTCTTAACTGGAGCAGATGGTG
>CAXAKH010000041.1:0-22480 GCA_963969325.1 Lycopodina hypogea | reverse complement strand
GAGCTACCACTAGCCGGATCATCCTCACTGATCCCCACCCATCTCCAGTGTGAGATTTATTTTGCAATCCGGCGGACTGTCACCTCAATATTCCCGCTCCCCCAACCCTCAATATGGAGGCTCCTCCCTGGCCGTGATCATCAGTCTAGGCTCCTGTTTCTCGGGTTATGCACTTGCCACCTCGCATCTGATGATTTGCTAATAACAGCTTATTTATAATGACATATCGCCAGTGTTCGATAATAATGAGTCTATTTGACTCACCAGTGATGGCATGCTTCAATTTCCCAGCTTGTTGCCTTTGTAGCTTTGTTAGACCCAAGTGTCCTTTCAGGGACTGTGTAGTGCCAATTAATTGCCATTGTCCAGACAACGATTATAAATATTTAATGTAGCTTTTGTATCTTTTGTGATCAGTATTGGCAATATTGCAGTATATATAATATTCAACACTATCATGTTCAACTGTAGAACATCTACCATCATGCAATGAGCTGTAGTTTAATATAGAAGCAGTATATGAAAGCAGGTGTATGAAACAACAGGTAGAAGTATAGCCGAATGAACTAAAATAGGTTACATAGGCTTGACAGCACTTGTTTGCCATTCCTCTGCCTAAGAAAACTGAAGACACTTTATTACCATGGGACTAGGGAAATTTTAGTCCTCTCACAATTGCACTTTTCCATCCTGCGCCGCACTCACCAAACAATAAAATGTCCATAAGAGGTAATATTCCCTGTGTTTTGTACAGGCATCACATACGTACCCTGTAGTATTGGTGTTTGTGATCAATATTTACGGCACCGGCATTGTTCAGCAGCTGACCTGTCTCCTTTGGTGCGATGAAAATCTTCTTTATCACCATAATGGCACAAATATTGAGAAGAAGATTGGAGTTGGCTACACTGATCAATAAAGTGTAAACCCACGAGAGCCCGCTGCCGTCTTGGCTGTCTTCCATATCAGACTTGCTGATGGCAACACCAAATCGAAGTGTAATTTTGTCAGTACTCAAATTTGCATTTCAAAGGAAATCAGTGAATAGAATTTGATAATAGGATGAGAGAGATAAGTAATCTTGAAGATTCCACCCCAACTTAAACAATTTGATTTGCCGAGGTTGGCTGGTTGAGCAATGGGAACTTGCTATCACCAGTGCCGTGTATTTCTGGGTACAAGCAACGCTCTTCTATTCCTTGGGGCACATCTAGTGTTTTTCAAGAGCATGCGTCTTATTTCTCTGGCCTTGAGTACCAGAAATGTTCCCTGGGCTATGGCGTCTTATTAAAACATGGTAAGTAGTCAACATGACAATGATTTAGATGCAGCTCCGTTTGTTTGACAATGAAGAAACTTGGTTTCAAACACATTTAGCCCTAGTTTTGCGAATGAGCTACTTTTATTTAACGTGTACGATTATTGATATACATGTACCGGTATTCGTTGTATTTAGTACATTAGAATAATGAAAATGTATCTAGTTGTATCTATGGCTGCATAGATGTTAATAATCTGTTCTTTTATTTCAGGTTTGTATTCTGCTTCATCCATCTCAGAACATTTGATGTAACATGTAGACTATTACAACACAACCCCTTAATGAAAGGTAAGGTATCTTGACTCATTCATTAGAAGGGGTTTCTCTATGTAAATGTGAACAACAAATTTACAACCCCTAAATAAACTGTTGTCAAACATACCATATGGGTGTCACGTAGAACTCTTCTCCAACATTGGAATGCTTGACAACAATTTTAGTCTGAAGTAGTAACATCACGATCATTTTGGTATACTACTCTACCCAACTTATTGCATTAAGTCACCTGCTGCCATCTACGGTCAGAGAAACGTTCGTTCTGTGGTTTCCTATTTCATCCTCTTTACCACTTCATGGATGAAAATCTGCGTGCCAAGTCTATCCTAGGCTTCATATCTGATACTATTATTACATATTCTTTTCCTTACAACTTGTATGAAAACAAATAAAATATATCCCACTCTGTCTTTTTTTCCTTTTTACATCCTCACCTACTTTATCTGCTTATTATTAAATCATTGCGTATTTTGGCTGTTTAGATTTGGGCATGTGTATAAATTCTACTTAATTATAAGATACTAATGATGCAGGCATTTGTACAAATCTTGAACAGGCACGTGAACCATTCTGTGTATATTTGGCACATGAAAGAAGCTAATTAGTTTTTAAAACTCGTCAAGTTACTGAAAAATACGCAGTATTACTAGGCCAATAAAGGACCTGTGAATTATAAGCTGTAATTCTAGTACGTGGTTGTGCCTCCAGTGCTAAATACCTAAGTTTCCTACGTATTGGAAGTGGAAATGCACAGAACTTGAAGTGTATTAAAGCTATTACGTATCTGCTTTAGTGATGCTTACCAACTGGTAATGTAAAGTTTTCTTGTTATTTTTTCTCTTATTTGTTGAGTCTAGGGTCTGTCAATATTTTATTTTAATTGTGGTACTTTGTGGCTTCCTGTGCTCTGACTGGGATTAAATCAATACATGTCTACCGTAACAATACATCACAATTTGTCAGTATTTGTTTGTCTCAACCAGTCTCTTCTTTTAGTGGTTGATTTAGGAAATGCTTATTCTCTGCGTATCTGCTTTCCACATGGCTGTGCTATAATTTAACCGGGAGATCATTATCAAGACAGTTGAATTCCGAGCTAGATTCCCTTTCGTTCCTCATTCCACTCGTTGTGATCAGCCATCTTCAGATTATTGTAGTTTCATGTAATCCCCATCGATGCCAGCTGAGGGACGAGTAACCTATAGCTGATCTATTTTAAACGTGTTCCGTGTGTGATTCACTTCAAAATGTTGGGATTATTTGCGAATTATTTTGATATTAATGTTTGGGATGCCAGGTGGGAGTGCTGTTTCTTGTATCAAAGCATTCCGCTCGCTTGTATATCGCCGACTGTCCAAACCCAACTCCCATCACTGTTAAATAAATAAATTGCTCTCTCCCAGGAGGCTGGTATTCCGTTGCTAGCCCCAGGTGTGTGTGAGAAGGTGAGAGATGGTTAGATATGGAGGGTGTGGCTTATATCGGCTCCCTTACACTGTACCTAGCCAACGGGGCCCCAATTATCCCGTGCCACCTATTACCCCACACTGTCCTCGCCTATTAGTTGTTCACATAAACTTATATGTTAGTAGGAGTTATCACCGGCTGACTATGACACCCGTCTAACTAGCCTCGGTGTGTCAATTGATCCTTGGCCTTACCATTTGTTATTTGTATGAAAAAATAACGTTGTTTGTTTAGTTATTGGAGGTTTCTGTATCAATATGTGTCACTTAAAGGTTCAACTACATTAATTTTGTGTTCGACTCATATTCAGTCCTGGTTCATATTTTGTTCTTAACACGTTAAAAGATCTATATATAGGTCCTATGTCGCCTGGAAGTATAAATAATATCAAGAGCATTGTAACTTTGTTCGACTGTAGTATCAGCCATAACTACAATTAAACCTCAAGTTAAACAGGATGAAATCATTTGACCAAACTTAGTAAATCGCCAGTGTTTTTTAGTTGATGCATCCGCTTGTGTAGCGTATGATATTTTATTCATGCTTCTCATATACTAATTGGATCAGTTTTTTCAAAGAAGGCCAGAAGGATGCTTGGCACTCTGTCATATTTTCCATTAACTACAGTATGATAAAGTGTTATTGTTGTAGAATGGAAGCACAGTTGTCACATAAATAATACTCATGTGCCTTCCACAGTTTACCCCCCAGCCATCTGGCTTGATCAACACAAATAGGTCTTCAAATTCCTATTAGATTACAATACATTTCTTTGGATGAAAAAAATGAGAGGCTAATACTAATAGAAAATGATGCACTGACTAGGATCAATATTCTAAAAATAATTGGTAATATTTTTTGTAATTAGCATTTCGTATGCATTTAAGTACAGCTGGATTGGACTTTATTGATGACATTAATTTACTCGTATATCATTAATATTTAATAATATGTCGCCCAAGCTGATAATAAATCAAGTTTAATGAGCTCAGCTTTTAAGCTTTTGCAGTCTTGTTTAGGTATATAGGACTGTGTAGTTGTTTTTGGTTGGGGAAAATACGGGTTTCCCTGCAAGCTGTTTCTCAACTGCTAATTATGTAGTAGTGTGACGTATGTGATGTGTGTGACAGCCTTACACGTACTTGCCTGTGATATCGATAACTTGACGCTTATGAGTACTTTACACCACTGATAGATTCAGTATCAAGATAACTAAATGCTTTACTAAGCAGCACTATTATTTTTCAAGCCTGATAAGCATTGCAATGTCTTCCTGCCTCAACTAGGTTTTAATTGTGTTCTTTCCATGTGAATTAATTGTTTCATGTTGTGACTGTATACCCGGTGCATACATTAAGCAGGTATATTATAAGCACAGTAGGCCTATACCTAGGCTCCAAACGACATAGGCCTATCCATCTGTAAGCCCTGTGGTACTAGCAAGTGACGTTAAACAGAATATAATATGTTTGATGAAATATCATCATTAGTGGTGTTATTTTATTAGGGTATTCATTGTGTTGCAGTTGTCCTCCGGGATCATATATCTCATTAACTAGGTTGTTGATCATTCGCAGTAATTTGTATAAGGTCAGTGTTGGATTCAAACAATTTAAACTCGCCCATAGGAAGCTGACACACAGACAGAATGCAACTCTTCCAGGAATCGAACAGGCTTAGATAATGGGAATGATGCATTTGGCGGATATTTTCCGGTTACAGGGATTAATCATTAGAGGACAAAGATAGCATATGGTGGTAACTGCATCTCCTGTCCATGGCAGTGTGAAGGAAGTGCCTTGTCACAATGATCCATCGAGTTGACCACCCCCTGTTCCCCCAAGTCACCCTGTGATTGATTCATCTGGGAAACTAGATACCGTACACCTGTATTTCTCCCACAGTACGTTCTAACCTTATATATTTATACTCTTACTGTGTCCCCGATGGCTCCTTCTCTGTTGCCTTTCTTGCCCCATTCTTCGGTGATTTATTGTGAGGAAGTTGCTGTGTCTTCACAGTTGTTTATATATTTTGTATCACCATATATATGTTGCAGCTTTCTAATTTGGGTGAGAATACTCGGCAGGCACAAAGTGAGCTTTTCTGATGACTCACTAATCTAGTATGCCTAGTGTAATTATCAATAAGAGACATTGTATAGTTGCAGCTCGAATTAATAGAATAACCATTTGTGAAACGCATCACATCATACTGATTGTACATGTGATTGTGATTTCTGGTATCCTTTTTGTCTTTATCTGGGACAGTTTTCTTCTTCATAATACTATAGTCTACTACTCTACTGCTTAAGTTTACTATGGAAGCAGACAATATTAATAATGAGCCGGTGTTGTTCTCCGGTTTGATAGATGAATAGTCACAAGAAGTGGACACGTGAATGTCAGCGATGTCCTGTGTAACGGTGAAGCCCTTCCTATCAAGAGAGTGCCCACATACTGGCCCTTACTGGAAGACAAATCAAGAGTAGTAGTCCGAGGCTGTCAGGTCTGTAAGTTTTTATAAGGTAGTATGACCCATCTGGCTACAATCCTCCAAATTAGAAGGTGGCTTCAGGGTGAGCACTGATTAATAGCACAGTTTATATATATCATTGACTCTGGCCAATCGCTCACTATCACCATCCATCCCTGGTTAATATTGTTTATATATAAACAGATTGTTAGTACGTCCTACTCCGGTTTCCAATGGATTTGAGAACTTTGCATGTGAACTCAACGTGATCATTTAATCATACTGAGTCACATTCCTTTACTAATGCCATTATTGGACATACAACGGAAACATTAATGTAAGCCAATAGAATGACATACTTCAGGCTGAATACGTGACTCAGTATTTTATACTTATAGTTTCGTGTCTGTAAGCAGAAGATCATGTTCTAGAGAGTATATCAGGCATTTGTGTATATATACAGGTCTGCATGCCCATTGCCTACATGTAACGACCAGCAAGCTGCAGTATTGATAATGTTTTACTCGATATTACTAACTAATGGGTGATATGGTGGTGATTTGCTAAGAATTAACGGGATTTCCGATAGCCAAGACTTCATACTGCTACCAGACGCCATGTGGTAGCGCTGATACCTCTTAATAGAGTTCCTCAGCACTGAACACGTCGTACAGACCGTGTAAATACAGCTTACAAATGCCAGACGATATTATAAAGAAAGTGAGCAAAATTCCCTTTGAGGATTGTTTCTTGACTTAGCTAATTATCCGTATTTTCGACTCAATTTCGAGGAGATTAGTGGCGCTGTTTATTTTCATAACGACAGTTGACAGTACAATTATCTTTACCATCACAACTTGAAGGTTCTGGGTGTAATTGGGTCCCCCTGTCTGGTGGTGGCGATTGGGTGGGAGTGTGGGGGTCCATCATTACCCAGGCTACCCTGGTACAGGAAGCATGGTGGCTGGCTGTATCTCACAGCTGGTTGGTCGGAGTGACACCAGCCGTCATTCGACTCCCGCACACACTGGTGATGTGGATCTGTAGACAGGCTGCCGGGTATCTTCTCACCTCTGCCTATTCCCAGGTGGGCTAGCCGGCATACCTGTTTATATTGAAACCAAAGCAAATCTCCGCCATCTGCCCATGCGTAAAGATTGGAGTGTCTACGGCTCGCTGTAACTGACCTGCACGGACATTAGTTATTGATGAAAGAATTCGACTCGAGCAGACGATATTAGCTCATTTGTCTGTGCTGTCTTCTGCGCATGCATTCGTCAGTGACGACTTAATTCGTTTCCTCGCATGTTTTGCTTTTCCTTCGTTCTAGCACAGCCATTGTTCTTTCTCTCCATCTTTGATGCGATGAGAGATGTTGTTGGTGTGTGTTGTCTGTCGGCGTCCGTGATTCCTTACCCCTCGTTCTATCACGTGTTCACGGCGGATCCCCTGCTGCCCGAGATGGAATGCAAGCCGTCATATAATTTGATAAAATAATTTACCCCGAGTGCCTACCGCAGTGTTTTGGCATGAGTTTTGTGAATCTGTGTACCTGTGAGAATGGTGCCTCCTTGTCAGGTCAGAGAGGCCAGCCACAAGCATGTGTTCTCCATGCTCACGATGTGCTGGCTTCCATCTGCCGTCATCCGTTACCCCTGTGGCTTATTGTAACATATGCAGCAGCATCAAGCAGTTAATATGCATTAATAAAAGCCAGATAATGTTTAAGCCTAGCATGTATGTGTTACGACAGCTTGTGAAATTGTATCTTGGTGTTCATTTATCTCTTTTTATGGAGTGGCTTCCTGATCAAATGTCAGTATGTTTTACTCACTTAATTAAATTTGCAACCGTACTGAATTACTGAAAAATGCAATCGTCATTGTTGTATCAATTAATTATAGGTCATCTCACTAGTTTGTGATAATATTTGTCTTCCCCGTACTGGCGTTTTAAGTATAATCGAAACTTGAGTTTCTCCAAATTAGTAGGACCCTGGAGTTGTCATTTGTGGTTATATAGGCCCACATACAGTCACCATCTAATTTATTGTCTAACTCACAGTGATACTCACTGTAGTTTAACTTATTATTACCGTTAATAATATGCAGACAACTGTTCCGGGTTACTGTTATGAAGTAGATAGTTTGGTTGAAGAGTTGATATCCATCATGACTGTATCTCTTTAGGTGGGTTGCCTGTGAGGGTTTACAGCAAGCTTTAATATAGGAAATCCTCCTCCCTGGATGAAACCGAACCATCATCAACATTGTATTGTAAACTGGCAGTTAGCCCATAGGAGGCTACCCGGCCTGCTCTCTCTACTTGTAGTAAATTATATCTGGGAGGTTCATGTCGTCTAATCCTGCTTGGATGAGCAGATCAAAGCCTCGGGTTAAACTGAACGATATGTAAAGGTATCAACATGCGGCGACTGGGAAGTGGAGCTTTGGGATAAGTGTATCCTGCACACCTCTTGCAAGCTATCAGTAGCACTTATCTGGCAGTAAACCACTTAGAGCTTTCACCAAGGGCTAACATCTGGGAAATACATCACTCGCCATTGAATTATATCAAATTTTCACTATCTAAGCTGGTCTTCCCCAGTGCACGAGTCAAGCTCAAGTGAAATGCTGTAGGGTGTAGCCGTTTCCTCTTAAATACAGCTTCATTATTTAAGGTTTTTAGATAAATTTTGCTGTTTGGCGTCTGTTTGGGGAAGAGTTGATCTTCGGCTACAATTGTGCTCTTATAATAGGTGCGTAGGAACAGCTTTTATCTGGCACATGGAGCCCCAAGGCCAAGATATAGATATGTGACTCAATATCCTCTCAATTACTGATGCCGGCGTTGCGTCATTACAGATTTCCGCACTGCTACGTGCATAGAGTGGGTGCTGTGTTATCGAGTTGTTTCCTCATTTCAACTATGAATCGATATATATTTGTTGAGTTTCCTTCGCATCCTATCGTCGAGACCCTCAAGAAATTGGGGTCTGTGCCCCACATCCTCTCAATCACAGAAATCCGTCTGCAGAATGTGAGCTTTCCTCTCAAATCGCAGTTATCCACGCCAGCCATGAACTAGTCGCAATCACCTATTAATCTGCTGCTACACAGTATACAGCTGCCTACCCGTGCTACAACAAATGAAAAACCCATTGACTCCTTTTCTCTGGTTAAACATACGCTGAGCGTTCATTTGTGTAGCTTACAACACCGGCCAACTTGGATGTTGCATTTCCCTCGACAAGCCAGTAATATACTTGTAACTAAAATTGGGATGAGTAGCATGAGCTAAAAAGCGGGGCTATTTTCAGGTATAAACAAGGGCTGAGTGATTGTATGTTTACATCTCGGGTGGCAGAGCTATGTACAGGTATATGTCTAAACATTGGTGTGGGTCGGACGGGGAATGCCCCAGCTATGTTCTCCTTGTACCACAGAAGCCATTGTGTACTCTCTCCTCCCCTCTCGTGTATTCCTCAGTCTCACGAAACTCTGATAGACGACGTCTTGCGTTTCAAGTCCTCACTAGTGAAGGAGGAGGAGGGTAAATTGCGAGGAAGTTTCTAGCGTTTCGTCTGGTTGCAATTACCGGCGGTAAGGCTAGCCGCACCTCTGGTATGGACAAAATCATGTTTTTCGGCTGATCAGCTATGAGTCGTTTACCGGAGGGAAATTTCTGAGGGGTTCAGGTGTAAGAGCAATGTGTTTAGTTTGATCAGGGGAACGATCGCATGTCCACGGGTGTGTGTGGCTTTCCCTTGGCTAACAACTTTCTTCTCGTAAATTACCTCGATGGACTGAGATACCCGGTGTAGGAGTTGGGGAGGAGCGAGTGTCTACTGTCTATTGAGAGTTCCCTCTGCTGTGTGTGTCGACCTTGGATTCCCACCCACATTTCTGGCCCGGATGACAACATTCAATCAAGATGGGCCATGTGCTTCATGAGACTTAACAGTTTAAATTGCTAGATGAGTGCTGCCCTTGGCGCGGCGTTGAAATGGCTAAAAAGTGGCTTCTTACTCCGTCGGCACTCTAAAATATTGGAGATTATTTCTAAAATCAAAAATAGATGGAAGTTTAAGCGTATCTTGGCAGTGTCAGATAAGGATTGGTGAAAAACGCTCCGTTCTTGATATAGGAATATTAAGTTGTCGCCGTTGATGAATGAATCCATTATTTAATTTGTGCAGCATCTAGACCTATATAGGAAAATTCCACTTCAAGTTTTTATCGCTGCTTAATTTTGTCAGCAAACATTGAGGAATATTAGGAAAACAAACTCGGATGTCCTTGAGCGGATTCGAGATCAGAAGAAATGGTGATAATCGTCGTTAGGTCTACCTCCAGCACATTACTGTGACTTTGTCCGCTTACATTTCAGGCTAGGGGGAACTTTCTTTACGCTCTATTCTTGAACTTGGAACACGAACAGCCTGCTAATAACGCCACCGTTGTGTTTTGAATCCAGAAGACCTCCTCTGGACACGCTCATTGTTTAGAGGCTTTTGATTTTGTCAAACTGCTCCACGTTGCTGGATTTGCCGTCTCGTAAGTCAGGGCCCTAAGCCATAGCAGACAATTCTATTGGCTTTTTAAGTCACACCCGGAACGTCAGAATAGGTATTGGTCTTGATGTGCATTCATAAAAGCGCCAGGGTAAGCTTATGGTAAGTCACATCATACCATTACCGGTGGATTTATCAAATTAGGGGATCTTTGTCGGAGCCTGCAACATTGGAAAAAGTATCATTTATATTGTATTACCGGCGGGGATGCTGAGTGAGAGGAATAAAAGCAACATTATATTGGTGTCCCAGCAGTCAGGAAGCCTTATATTGACGATATTACAAAATAAATGGGCTCCCGTCTGACAAGTTCTTTGTAAAATGTGTTTTCGTGGTGGTATATGATCAAAAGCACTAAGGTGGAGTTTTTTTTCCTCAGTGGAAGAACTGAAATGGACACACGAGACACTACAGACAGTTAACTACACTACGGCCAAACCGATTGATCATCAAAAGCAATCATATAGCGATCATTAGGTAGCCATTCGACAACCATTTATGTGGCCACAGGATGAATGCAGTCGACTCGATTAAGCAATAAAGCCAATTTTCCTGCTCTCTTGAGGGTTGCTGGAGATATTATGTTGCTCGGCTTAGACTAACATATGAGTTATTCTGGAGCCAACCAGGGTTTTCTTAGTGCCACAGATATTATTATTCAGCTTTGTTATTAGTGATATATTCGGCTGCAGGGCTGCAGGGATACTGTTGTTTGGGTTTTGTTGCCTGAGCTTTGCCAATTGTACAAGTCCTACCCACAGTCAGTTGTGGTGTTCACTGCACGGGCCTGGGTCGTCCTACACTGACGTCTGTATGTACACATACGGCTTCGACTTGTGGTGATTGTTGCACACCAGATCAGATGGATAAAATCTGTACATGAGAGCTTCAATGCAACAAAGACCTCACCATAACGGCTTTCAGGAGGAATTTACAGGACATGAGGTTCTGAATCCCAACCAACACCATTAAGTGTATGTGCCATTTACCAGCACTGGAGTATTGTAGCACAGTGCTCTCTCTCACACGCTGTAGTTTTGCCATCATACCATGAATCAGTATTGTTTTTGCTGAACATTGGGGAGAGGATGGGTTAGTGATCCAGAAATGCCAGAAATTCAGAACATAGGTTTGTACAGACATTGTCTGACACGGATATGATGTATGAGTGTCGGTAAGCAAGATACACGAGCTTATCCGGCCGGTGTTCTCCTGGCTTATCACAGTCATGGACGTATGGGATTACCTGACCAAGCGCTCATTGTGCCACGTTCCAAATCACTGTAATATACGTGTTTCTTTTATCTTTTGTCAGCAGTAATCTGCATATATAGTTTGGTGTAGCGGTATATATAGTGTTGGCTCTCGGGGAGTTGAGGCATCTTTAGGGAGCTCATCATACATGCATTGCTAGGGAAGCTGCAAGAGCTATCGGAACGGGGTTAGAAATTGAGATTGGATTTGTCGCTTTTTTGTGCCGAGTTATTTCGTCGGCGATGGAGATGTAGAGGTCATGTAGTTTGCACATGATAAGTGTGAGCCTGCGAGTTCCTTCACGTGGTTTCCGCACCCAGCCAAGTGCTAATTCGTGTTTTCATTTACATTGCTCCGGTGTTTTTTCTGGCACCCGTGTCCGGGCCCGATGTGTATGTGTTCAAATGCTAGTGCCCAGTTTACATAACCCGACTGAGGGAAGAGGAAAGGTCATGTTTTACCTTCTTGTGATGAGCGGAGAAATTTGGCACCGCCATTTCTAACTGACAATTTATGTTGCGGATGCGAGCGTGGGTAGAGGACACTTAACACGGTATATCGGCTGAGAGGTGTAAACCAGCATCGGCAACTACAACACTAATACCCATAAACACAGGCTTGTTTGCATTATTGGACTGCTGAGGTGGGCTAACGGGCTGAGGGGCGATGCTGGCTGGCACTGCCTGCAGACGGACGGACACCTGGCTCAGTGGAGCAGCATTGCCACAAGTTGTATACTACGTGGAGCAATGGGAATAGGGACAGTATGCTTGGCTGATCTAATCTGGTGAGGAGGAGCCGTGGATGACCATCAGCGCTGATATGGAACATACATATGTGCACGAGGACGTCCCCTGCTCTCGGTTCACCACACACACTCTCATGTAGACAACCAACGGCATTTCCTCCTCAACCCCAGCCTGGAGTACGTACACCTTCACCATTAAATTCTCACACATCATTGGCAGTGGTTGGTGGGTGGATTCCACCTCCTCACGAGGGGACATTATATAGGAAGGAGATATATACTAGTATTCATTCTGGTGACGGAGGAGTTATGATTGAGGTTTTGTGTGACATGTTTGACCATGCATGGTCAGGTGAACAATTCCTATATCGGAGTCAGGAGGTTTCATGCTGGGTATAATAGGTTAGGAAATAACTGGTGTGTGTCCGGCCATCACACACTCCACACACTGTGTCATATATACACCAAACACTGTGATACATCGTCACTAGATATCTGATACTTTATTTGTATCCACTGATGTACCCTATTCATTGAAAAAAATGAATTAGGCGCAAACGTTGCGCTGTTTATTTATGTTCAGGTGTAACGGTTCTGATAACATTAGGAAATCTACCCTTCGAATTGTTATTGTGTAACAAAGTGGAGACGGTTTAGGGTTAGGATCTTAGGACCCGCCTGATAGCAGCAGCACAGCCCAACTGGAAATTGCTACTGAGCTTGCCACTTTTTACACATTTAGAGAAACAATGGATTAAAATCGCAGTCGGTGTTTATTAGACTCGTCTTGGTTTTGGGCACATTTACTGGATGAGGAATCTGATGAGTTTTGACGTCGTGTGCATTCGCTGGTTCAGCTGGTTACTGTTGAGTAATCATTGCCAGGCAGAGTCACGGGGATTGCCTCCAGCTTCACTCCGCTAATTGTCATACGTGTGGTGATTTTTGTTGTTTAATGTACGAGTGATGCAATCCATGTGACATTTTGTGGATACCATCACATAAAGAATTTGATTACCATCACGTGCTGTCAAAAGATAATCTGTTTGTGTAGATTCGGTGATCCCCTACTCGCCAACGGGCGTATTCTTAACGGATCTCTCTCTCCCTGCTAGTGGTTGTTCATTTGGAGTATAACGGTGAGAAACCCTCGTAAAAAGGAGGGAGTTTGATTGCTGTCAGTCATGTCACCCCGGCCTGATGCTGGAGTGATGTATCGCAGGCTCTAAATATTGAACCGATAAGAAGAGTGCATCCCGCCTTGAAAAATTCACCCAAACAATACCACCACCATCATTGATAAAAATGCATCGAGGAAGAAAATAAATTTTTGATTGAGGAGTGAATGGAAGAGACGTGTAGCTCTGAATGGCAACCTCATTATCAAATTAAATATTGAAGTGCCGACTGATGGTGGCTGCACTATGGAACCCACATCAAACATAAACACGACTGGCACCATAAACAGTGGCTTTGAAAATCAAACAAATAGTCAAAGTTAATTGCTCCCGCCGAGCAGTTAGAGACACACGTACACAGTGATAGGAGCTAGTCATAGTCTCCCACTGTCACACTGGTCTGTTATTGTGTTATAGTGTTACACATCAGCATGCTGGGACTCCTATTCCAGGTGGGCTCGTGCCCCTCCTGTCAACAGTCTCTTGGATACTACTCGCCGTCGTCATCCACCTGGTGCTACACATATCAGCCTGGAGGGCTGGACCCACTGGTTGACCAGATACTGCTAACAGATGGCGGGGTACAGGGGACAACAGGGCTACAGGGAACAACCGGGCTACAGGGAACAACAGGGCTACAAGGAGCAACAGGGCTACAGGGGACGACAGGGATACAGGGAACTACATGTGACTCAGTTCTCCCCTCGGGGACCAATGGCCAGGATGTAGGTGTACCAGGACACAGCAGTTGTAATGTGGCTGCAATGTCTGGGGTTGGCACTCAGGAATGTGACCTGTCTCAGATTCCACCCACTCAACCGTGTACGGATCTAACTTTCCTCGTGGCCAGCCAAGCGTGCCCAGATTTGGCTCATCTAGGATCAGGCCCTCTGGGTCCTGACCCCATCCACATTAGCCAGTGTCCGGTTTGTGACTACAACGAGGAGTTAAATGCCTATGTCTGCGGTTAGTATATTTATTTATTATTTTTGTATCAGGTTTTTAATATCAGGCTTGGCTTTACACGTCCAAACTCCAAACAGTACATGGTGTTATTTGCTCTCATGGGACGTATTAATGTAGGAATTAGTTGATCATTTCTCATATTCAATTTGATGCTGCTATTGCATATGTATATGTATATACAGTATTATCAGGTGAAGGATGTTTTAGAAATATGAACTTCATGCTGCAGGTACCTTTATAATATTATAACGAATTCCTCGAAAAACATGATTGTACCTGATTTATTGGCCTTCACACATATATAACTCGTACTGTGTATTAAGCCTTAGTACTCCCAGTCCGTCGGAATCCTAGCACATACCGGTATTTTCTAACATGTCATTCAGAGCTAGAGTGCTTACAACATATCTGAATCGAAACAGAGCAGGTCGAGGAATATACACGGGAGCGTCAGTGGGAGGAGGTGGCAATGTCAGAGTGAAATTAATTCCGTGAAGCCTGACAAATACTGGCGATGTGAGGATAACCCCGCTTTACACGGCCTTCATTTATCATTACTGTCGGCGTCATGCTCTTCCTCACTTCTCAAAAACCTGGCTCACACACACACAGACACACAAAAGAGAACATTTTTTGTGTATATGTTAGCTGAAATCAGGCAATGCCGGTTGAGTAGCCTAAGTAGGAGTATATATGTGTGTAGTTTACACTGAACCTGTCACAGGTTTACCTGCCACTGAGCCAACAGGTAATCGGAGTGTGCAGCCAGCAGGCAGCTGCTCCCCGGCTACAGTGGCCGGGAGATGTCTCTCCTCCCTCGGTAATCTATGGACTGCTGCCCGGGTTTACAGAATCTTTGGCCCTCTAATAGCTAAGCACTGCTTGGGCTGATTTACCACTTAGGCCAATTAGATTAGTGAGTGAGGCGACTCCAGCAGTGCGGTCACGAGTAGTACCAGTAGGCAAGTGTAGGAGCCCCCGTCTATAACCTGATAACCACCTGTATATAGTATAGACAGTATATACAGTGTATCAGACTGCATCACCCCCACCACCACCACCACCATAGCCAGCCAGTGTATAGGTCTCACCTATTGTTATTCTGTGTACGGTGATTATCTGTATAATTATGATAAATATTCATTCATGCCATTATTTGCTGGCAGTCTTACTTGTGGGTTATAATGTAGCAGTCGCCAGTATAGAGATGATGAACATCAGTCAGTCCTTGCTGTTCAGTAGTAAAAAACGCAATGTAGGTCTATTTTATAGATGTGGAATCCCAAATTGTTACAGTGCCTCGCTAGGTTGACTGAATTGTGCACCGTTAAAATCCGCTGTTTTCCAGGTCTTAGTCAGACGCAATGTCCCGTTTTATGCATCGAATCGGTTGTTAAAGTTGAATACTGAGTGAGTATACATTGTATATGTACCGTGTAGCACTGTATATGTACAGTGAATGGTATCTTAGGTGATATATCATTATAAGGATGATATATCTAGGTTCAGTGTTACTGTTATATAAACTGAGTATGTTACCACCCTGTCACCCAGCCACAATGAATAATTAGAATTTAATTAACACTCATGTAATTACACACCAAATAACAATGCGTAATCTGAAGGGGATGTGACAACCGTACTAGATATCCATAGTTTGTCACTTTTACTAATTATATCTGGCCTTTCATCGTGTTACCCTGAAGGCAACTTGGCAGAATAGCCTGACCCGAGTGACATTAATTATCATAAAGTTGTGAGTATCATCACATCAATTGTGTATGTAAGGCAAGGCCACACAGTACACCTTCATGTCTGTATCTGATAGACTACAGCTCTACTTGGATACCTGTATAAAATGACTACTATGTGGGGTATGGATGCCTTAATTTAGTGGCGTGTCAAATCTCCTATCGCTGACAGAATGTATCATCTTTTTTCTATTCCCTTCACCTGTTTCTGTGATTTATAATGTATGGTCGTTGTGCATCACGTCACAAACTAATGCACTTTCTTTCTTTCATTCTTTCTTTCTCTATCTCCCCCCTCTCTCTGTTTTTTCGGCCTGTGTTGTACATTTTGATCCCCAACTGATCGTAAGTCGGTACCTTGTCCAATTATGTTTTTAAGTTTGTGTGCATCCTTTTCTCAACAAAGAACTGGAAGTAGAACATAATGGGAATTTACCTTCACTGGAGTATTAAAGATCAGTCATGCAAACAGTTCAGGTGGCTTTGCTACAAAAACTGTCAGAATGAACTTCTTAGCTGTTCCTCTCAGCTTTATTCGTAAAATAGTAAACTAAATTAAATGCACGTACAATAAATTCCATAAAACACAAGTCAGTATCTTAAAGATATGCATGCAATATATACTCAGTTGAACTATGGTTTCTAGCAATTTCATTAGATAAAGTATTAATCAGGTGTGATGTCATGGTTCTTTTAAAGAGAGTAGGAGCGATAGTTAATGTACAGGGTTGTATAAAACGTTTAGTTTTATGTGCATGTTGTGTTACGGGCTTGCTTCCATATAATCAATGCTGATCACTCTATAGATGTGAAGTCAAATGTCACATTTATTGGCTGTAATCTTCACAGGGAAAGGGTATGGCTTCTTGTGTGCCCTCTTGATAAGGCCATGATATTTTGAATAAATGCTCCTTGTGACTGGCATATCACAATTGACATTTCCATGTCATCCTTATATGACTGCAAGGGATGTCAGTGTCATGTTTTGCAGTGAGAAGCCATTGCTTGTGAAGATTGATTGTCCTGTAGCTGGGATATTGCAGTCTTCTTTTGTCAACCTTTATGGAGAATGTGGAATCCTCACTTAACTCACAACTTTCAACACTCACAGGTTGTTTCATTATATCGTATTCATGTATTGTGGTAACCTATTATGATCTATTGGAACCCACATGGAACTCACAGTTAGACTCGTAAATAACTGATCTACTATCCAGACACAAAAGAAATGGAAATATCCATTAAATTAAATGTAGCATAAAAATAATCCGTTCGTTTACTTTCCAAAAAGTGGTCAGATGAGAGCTTTGAGTTTTTATTTACATATACCGGTATATGTGGGAACAGTCAACACTACCATTATCGGTGTGCGTGTGTCTGTGATAGTATGACATGGGCGAAGGTTCTAATCCCATTACAATGGCAATCAGACAATAGTATGAGATATGTGATTGTGTTATATATTTCAAAAGGTACTGTAGAAGAATTATTTCCCCTGAATGGCATAGGTTATTTGTTAATGCTTGTATATGGTTGGCTGATGGCATATCACTTTTATCTCATTTAAATTTAAGCAGGTACATGTACATGTACAAGAAATTTGAACTGTCATGGTGGAGTACAGATGACGTAGATAGTATTTAATCCCTTCTGACCTTTCAATAGAACCCCAACCTGATATGAAAGCAAAAGCTGCCAAACACCTCAATGATAGAATATACAAGTGTAATAATAGACAGATATGTTATGACGCTGCATGGACTAGCCATGTGTGAACATGTACTTTAGTATTCATATGCTGCCTTCTCCCCCATCCTCCTTCCTCCACTCCCACTGCCCCCTCCTTTATCATCCTTTCCTCCCTGTGTCCCCATACCTGACCCCTACTCACCCATCTCCCTCACCCTCCATATCCACCAACCTCCCTAATAGTATTGGCACGCATTTGAGCTCTAGTTCTGTTGTAATATCTCGTGCACTTATCTAGATGATATACAAGTGTAATGCAGCTGACTGATTGTTTACCGAGTCGCACCATTTGTTGTTAGCCTCTACCCAGCACTGTGGTTTGCCCTTTGACGTCCCCAGCCCCATCTGTCATTCCCTCACCCCTCTCTCCCCCCGCTCAATTCTCACCCATTGCTCATTATCAGAGCTCCACCTTTAATTGATATTGAGTAGCCATGTCAGAATATGATATTCTCTTCTCGAGTAATTCCGAATCTCCATATATCACAGTGGATTGGGGGGCCAGGCCAGCAGTGAGTGGGCTATACCAAGTAAGCACCCTTGATTTGGTTAGTGATTGTGCCGTGGCCGTGCTGGGGAATTCACTAGCAGCACCAAGTGGCCAGGGTTTTTTGGAAGGGCATTTCCTACATGGATCTATGTACAGCCTGATGATCATTTTTGCTTTATTTTATGTAATAGTACAAACAACAATACGGCTGTTAGACTGGTGGTGCGTGTGCGGTTTACCTTGGATGTATATGTATGATGCTGAATATTTAATTCATTGGGGCCTTTAACTCGTGCACCTATCACGTGAGAAGGTCATAAATTTATCCTAAAAACCACATTGGTGCACCACACAGTTTAATGTCATATACACCGAACAAACCGTAATAGATTCTGAAGCCAATTTGTTACCTGATAAACATATAACCCATGATATACATATACGAGGCAAACACAAATATATATACAAACACAAATCAACAATTACATCATATAGGCCCTATATACATGTATGTGTGCACCTAGGTTCTAGACAGCAGCATGTATATATAACTGGCGACATTTAGACCTGACTCCCATGTACTGCTATGGAATCTACATAGTGAATCTCTCTCTCTGTGATGACAGGCTGTGTGCTTGCTGGCTTGTGATCGTTGTGGTCTATATCATATTAATTCTCCTTGATACCTTCACGGGACACGCGGCCATGTTTTGATCCGCAGGGTGTCTAGAGGTGGCAAAAATACCTCGAAAAGCTGTCTGCTAGATATGTTTTGGGTCCAGGCAGTCCCACTCGGTCAGGTCCAATAACAAACCGAGTGATACCTGAGAAGGCCTTCTTAGAGATTGGCCTGATACGCTTAGGAGAAAACTTGACATAATATGCAATTAAATGGATAGTGGGTGTGATGCAGCGCCAACTTTGAATCACCTAATATTGGGGAAACTTAGAGTCGCCATTTTTTATCACTATTGTAGTGTTCTCCTTAATGGATAGATAATTCCACTTAGGATGATATGGGTGGCTGATTTCGTGCAAAACTGACAGCTTGTAGTAGACACTGAACGAACTTGAAGGAAGGAAACGTTTTCAATGGGGTAAATTGAAAACGTAGTGCTGTGTTATGTTCATATTTACCATGCATTTGTGTGAGTGTGTGTGGGTGTCATGTACACACATAGCTGACGTATAATTCACCGTCACACAGTGGAAGTGTGGCTAAATCAGGGGGCCCACTACCTTCTGGGCTGTGTAAGTTACAAGCCCAACACTATGCCATTAGTCGACCTAACGTATCATCTAGCCTGCCTCCAGGGGGCAGCAGGGAGCTGATAAAGGTACAAGTGTGCAACTCCTCACTCAGTTCATCTGCTGCCAGCACAGCACACACAGAGCACACAGGCAGACGACTGCTGCACAGCGCAACAACCAAGCCAAAGAGCATTGAGTGAGCGCGGGATGGTGACAGGCACCGTGAGAGGTGGAGTCTCTTCATTTGGTCACTGCCACACACACGAGATACAGCGGTGGTGACGGGCACACACGACACGGGCAAGGTCGACACTTAGCTAGTAACAATAGAGGATGACACTTTCATCATAGTGATTTGTGACTGTTCACAGGACAATCAACAATTGCCTGTGTGTGTGTGAGAGATCAATAGTTGATGAGCAGCTTGAACTGTGGTGGAGATAGCCACACTATGGATTAGCGTCGAGTGAGGGTGTCCAGTGGAGACAAGTGCTGCCTTGATAATGGCTAGGTGATTGCTACAGATTGCCAACTCTTCGCCCCGTGATTTCTCCGTCTCTCGCCAATAGAGAGAGAGAGAGACTCACTCACTCACCACTACAGGGATTTGGTGTGGATCCACCAGTGACAAGGGAATAGCAGACTGGTCAGCATCCATCGTGTGTGTGTATGTGTTGTTGATAGTCACATCATGATACTGATAGGCGAATTGAATGGCCGGCAAATATGATTATGCTAGAGACTGATGCTGGGCAGCATTAGTATTAGTGACAGTGGCGTCGGCAGATGGTAGTGGTCTAATCATTGCTACGTGTGCTGCTTTGATGTGTACTAGTGCCATGGCCACATTTTATACATTGTGTTAAGTGTTTGTACGTGTGCCGGTAATACGGGCCTCTTTGATTGGTGATCATCGCTTGTATAAAGCCAGGGATAAGGTGGATGTTTGCTTGTTTTGGTGTGTGATGGAGCGTGACTACCTGTCTACCCCACAGTGAGAATTCACACCCTCCAACTATGCTCTAGTGCCCGTTTTTCGTTACCAATATCGTCTGCAAACACCTCCGGTGGACTAATAGTGTGCAATAGTGGCAATGTTTTATTGTCAAGGTTATGACTTTTTATGCATTGCAAACTTGCAATTTAGTAATTTCCTTTGAACAAACACACAGGCATTCTGATGGGATCTTGTCAGCCGAGTGTTTAACGTGATGCTGCAAAGGAAATTTGGCTGAAATACATTTTTCTTCGGATGGCTGAGTGTTGGGAATAGCTGTATTTACTTAAGAAGTGCTGGTTTCGTCACATGCATCCCAATCACGGGTTGGACAACTTGTCAAAAGATTGGACAGTTTGGCAAATTTCGAGAGTAGCTTAATTTTGACGACTACACTCGAGGAGGGAACACAGTCTGCACATGCAAAGAAAAGTTTGAATATAGAGATTAAGAATTCCTATGAAATTGTCTCAGCTCCATCACCATCCATTACCTGTCCACTCACTGTACACTGATTACATACGTGTGTCGTGCCAAGCCTCTAGTGAGTGCATGTTACAGGTATTCACTACCGTGCATCATAAGCCAGCTTCAAATCCATATTATGTTGATACTGATATTAGCTAAAAACTAGCACGAGTGACAGGCAAATCCGGGGGAAGATCCCCAAGTGACTTGTGGATATTATATGATCAGAGATCAGGCCGGGTCGGATTACCCCAGCCCCCGTGGATAGAGGCATTTCTCATCCCGCCTCGGGCCGTGATATTGATGTGTTTTAAGATTATTGTTTCTGTGTAGCTGCATCGGGATAGGGTTTTGTTGATGTGTGTGCATTGGACAGAAGAGATGTCTTGTTTCCTTCTGCCGGCCGCCGCACCTATTGTTAAGTTTGCCCAGGGACAGGCGGGGATCAACTGGCCCCCCTCCCTCACCCTCCTTCCCCGACTAGTAATCACTGCAGGTGGAAACGCCATAGGTAAGCCTACATACTTCAATATACACTTGTATACTATCTCAATATAATGTCACTATCAATAGATAATAATAACCTGTCTGCCTATTCAATTGTGATTATAGCTCATGTCACTGGCTAGGGAATGTTCTTTAGAAAAATTGATAAAACTTTGAAGTTCAGGCGAGGTAAAGAGCCTTACAAATCGATCTGACTCAGGTCAGGTCCTGTAGGGGCAAGGGGAAAAATGTACCGCACATGTTCTACTTGAAGCAACACGTAAAATAAGGTATCCTTATAATAAAGACCAACTGATTTGGGGCAGTCTTTTGTGAAAAAGGTTGTCAGTTTTCTGGGTGATACTGCTAAGTATTCAAGTCAATTCATTCACCTGCTGCAAAATTTGTGCCTCGTGAATGGAACATTATCAAAACATACACAATGTTCTTTATACTCTCAAGCATGCGATGAATACATAAATTTTCATGAGATTTTGCTCCAGCTGAAAATCAGATAAAGACAGTGATAAAATGATGATGTGTTTTGAAAATGACTCACATAAGTTTATGTTTTCATTTTGCAATCTAACACTTAGACCCTGTGATTAATCAAGATAGAATTCTCTCTTCTTTTTTACACTATGAGATCAAGACAAGAAGCTACACCAAGAGTATATATATATATATCTTTCCACACCATGTCATCTTTGATGAATTTTTCATTAACGGGTGACTTATATTTGGAGGTACATGCATATTATTGTGGACGATATGGACAGTGATAAACTTTGAAAAGCTTGACACACCCAACAAAACTGGATAAGAGGAAGCTTTATCATCAATGGGGTTTATATACGAACAGATGTCATGTCTTAGGTAGACAGCTAATCCGATACATCTCTGGTAAGGAAGCCTTCCCAATGATGTCATGCTTGGATCACTGGTCATGCAAAAACACCTTGCCAAATACTTCCCTCTAGAGTGCAAAGTTTTTCTACACTCTAAGATTGCATCCAGACAAATGTATGTC
>CAXAKH010000040.1:0-10875 GCA_963969325.1 Lycopodina hypogea | reverse complement strand
TAGCCAAGGTGGCATTGCACACACTAAAGAATTGCACACACCACAAGTT
The DNA here is from genome assembly GCA_963969325.1 of Lycopodina hypogea. NCBI lineage: Eukaryota > Metazoa > Porifera > Demospongiae > Poecilosclerida > Cladorhizidae > Lycopodina > Lycopodina hypogea. The sequence continues at coordinate 10,826 of CAXAKH010000040.1, read as the reverse complement.
TGAGCCATGGTGAAAGCACACTTCCCCCCCCCCCCCCCCCCCCTTTTTTTTCTTCTTTTCCCCTCATTCTGTAGTTCTTTCTCCCTTTTTCTCCTTCCTTCTTTTAGCATATACGATATACTTACAAGTAGCAAAATAATAATTAATACAATATATAAAAGCCTTTAACTCCTTTTTATAAAACTGTATCAATACTTTCTACCTATTTGCCGTATTTGCCTCTACCAGTGACAGTAGGCCACCTCAAAATTGTATATCCCCTCAACATCATAGCCCATACTAATACCTCCCTCCCCTATTCAGGCCTGGACATTGTTGACATGTTATTCATTTACTGGAGAATAAGAGTAAAAATAACACCAACAAACAAATTCAGGGCGAGATTTAAGTTTACCAACTAAATATCTTTACCTGTCTATCAGCTCAATGTCTTTATACAGGTTTGGGAAAGTCTGGTAACTCTAATTTAGAAAAGTAGCCATTTTAAGCACATTTATCATTCTGAAAGTCACTAACATGTTCCTTGCAAACTTCCATAGGATTGTCCTGTGACCCGAGTGGGTCACCTTCCCTCTAAAGAAAAATAATTTCAACTTAAACTCCATATGAGGGGTGGGAAGGGGGCAAAAAATTTGCACACAAATTGTCAGGGGGCTGGAAACAGGGAGCACCAAGTGCTTGTGCCCCCTCCTCCACCACGTTCCCTTTTTCAGCCATTGTTGTGTTTTTTTTTCACTTTGCCTGTTGATGTTGACAATGACTCTGCAAAGCACAATGACTCATTGTAGTTGAATAATCTATTTTTCCCCCTCTACATTCATGCAGCAAGAATCAATGCACTTAACCTTGAGAAAATGGCTAAAGATTTAATTCGGTCAATATTTTGGAAAAGTTTGACATTTTAAACCCTTTTTTCAATTGTTAACTACTTATGCATTACCACTTCAGTATTTAGTTTAGATGAATTAAAACCATCAAATTAGACTGATTCTAATGGGAATAAAAGAATTCCCAGTAGACACACACCCAAATCCCAACATGATGCACCCCTCGTTTTAGATTTTCTTCCTGCCCCACTGATTTGTATTCAGTACTAATCTGTCTTTAATGTTTAGTTTGCTCCTTAGAAAGAGAGTGTGAGAGGTGGAGAATTTATTGCTGACACAGCAAGTACCAAACGTTTTTTTTAAGTAAACCAAAGATGTACTCAGACAACATGTGTGTCACTGTGGTCAATATCGTTAATGACTTCACCACTGAATGACCATACTGATGTCAACATTGCTTATACATGGTGCTGATGAGAGCTTTAAAAAAATAATAATCAATCTTCATACATAACAATGATTAGCAAATAAAAGTTAGACACAATCATCAAAAATTATTTGCACACATTAATGTTTTGCTTTAATATCTGTTATGTCTGAGGCTTAACACGTTTACACGTGAAGCAAGTGTGTAATCCTTTCACCATTTTTCTCTGAACCTGGCATATCTAAAGATGGACTTAACTAACTGGATGCATTTTCTAGAAATGGTTCCCATGTACATATAGGTTACCAGTCTCTAACTTGGACAGAACATAGAACACACATGAAGGATATCCTTGGTTGATCATTATTCACATAAGATTTAGCACACCCACTACACACCCCCCCCCCCCCCCCATCCCATATCTATGTAGTATTGACTCCAAGAATGCAATATCAACCAGTGCAAGCTGAAAACAGGGAATATTAGGAGTCGAGAAACCAAATTAAATTTACGTGTGGACATCAGAGAATTGAACAATACAAAGTGAGTGCATGTTATCTCAGTGCATCCTAGTACCAGTATATGAATTCACGAATATAAATATTCAAATAGTGTAGTGACTATGTGAGCATTTTTGAAAATATGCAAGCATTTTTGTAAATATCAAAGCATTGTTGAAAATATGGGATGATCGTAGTCCTTTCCTACATCCAGAGAAGAACACTGCTACAATGCAAGGAAGTGCATAATTAATTATTTTTGGATCGTAAATTATAGTGAGCATGTATGGCTTAAAGTGGTGCATTATAGCTAACACTATTTGCAAACCATCCTACAAATAATCTAATTTAGTTAGGCTTAGTATCAAAGATTAGGCTTCTGCTTGAAGACTCAGAATATCTGGAAACAGATGGATCCAGTCAATTTGCACTGAGCTGATTCAACAAAATTTGTAAGTTAATATTTCTTGTTCTCTGTGAAGTAGAAGCAGATAGAAGCCAAGCAAAGCCAAAAAGTTGTGCAAACCTAATGGAACCCTCAAAACTTCTGGATTGGTATTTCTTTGATATGCCGGCCACCATAACCTATTACAAAACCTAACTTTGTCTGGTGATCAGACAGACAGACAGACAGACAGACAGACAGACAGACAGACAGACAGACAGACAGACAGACAGACAGACAGACAGACAGACAGACAGACAGACAGACAGACAGACAGACAGACAGACAGACAGACAGACAGACAGACAGACAGACAGACAGACAGACAGACAGACAGACAGACAGACAGACAGACAAGTATGGTGCTCCAAGTTTGTGGTTGGAGTGTGTTCATTCTTGTGTGTGTTCCTATGCATTTGTTCCTGTTCGTGTGTGGACAAGCCACACCCTCATAAGTACACAGTGACTGCAGTTGGGAAGCACTCAATTCTTCAAGATAAAGATGGGGAGGGGTGTGTGGTTGATGAGCCTACATGTACCATTCAAATACCACCAACATATATATAGATTGAAGAAAAGGTATAAATCCAGAGATATGTAATCCCCAGCTGTAATTTACCTGAACAACAAGGATCTTTCCAGCATTTCACAAAGCATGAATTTCACTTTTGATTAAAATGTCCAGTCAGGAAACAGCAGGTTTAATAGTTTAACAGTTCATTTAATTGGTTGTTTAACACATTTATAAAATATGCAATCTGTGTTTTCATGTTGATTTGATATTTTGGATATTCAATCTGAGCAATTAGTAACTTAGAAATAAGTAATCACATATTTTGGATATTCAATCTGAGCAATTAGTAACTAAAAGAGAGAAATAAGTAATCAGATATCAAATTATTGAGTCCCTATTGAATATTCCTGCAGATGAATAAATCCTCTAACATGATTAGAGCTGGAAATTAAAAAAATAGGTTATGCTTTCTTTCTCATCTATTATGAAAATCCACCAGCTTTAGTTGCTGCTCTTTCTGAATTTATTATGGATATTGCCAATTGGAGACAATTCTTCTTCTTCAGTTGGCTATATACAAGATAAATTATCAGTGCTGAGGTCACTCTCAGGTCCACTACATCCTACAGTAACATAGTTTAATTTGAGCAAGCCAAAAAATATATATAATAATGAAAAAGAAATTTAAGTACAATTTATTTTAAAAGTTTTTTCTGGAGTGGCAAATTCAATTTTAATGCTGGTTAGGTTATATTTTCTATGCTTGTTTACAAATCAAAAGAAAGATTTTTCATTGTTTCTTTACCAAGAAAGTTTATTTGCTGTTTTTGTTGGTTTTTTCACCCTCACCAAGACAGCACCTAACATTGCAATGAAAATGCATGGTAAGTATCGGCTGTCGTAATTGTTAAAGTTTTTGGCGGTTAAATAGATACTCTTTGAACTCCCACCAATCCTGGATTCACTGATTAAGGCTTTGAGGCTTTGAATCTTTGAAGCACCGAACTCTGGGTTTGCACCTGCATAATTGACGACCCTTCTCTCAATCGGAGCTTTTCGGAATTGGAGCAAGCAACAATCTCTCCCAACCCACCTGGGAACGGAGGTGCCTGTCCCTCTAGTTTCAACTGGCGAAGGCTCAAGCGAAGTTGGGCTGAAAGAAAGTGCTGTGCCGGCTGGTGCACCAGCTCTTGAAAACCTACCGAGGTTTTGAAACCACTTTTTGAACGGTTCTCATAGAATATACTGCACCACCTTGATATCAATCTGAAGTAATCCTGCAGGCCTAGCTCTTTCTCTGAGAGCACAGCAACTGAACGGACTACCGAAGCTATCAAATCTTTGCACTAACCTGTAAAGGTCAGCAGAAGCTTTTAGCGGGAAGCATGGCGGAGAGGAGCTTGAGGAGTAAGCCAGGTTTCAGTGCAAAGAGGAAGCTGCAACAAATTGAAACAAAAAAGAAGCTGGTCAACATAGCAATGAAGATACAAGGTGACCCAAGCTTGCATCCTCTATGTGGGAATAATGCCTCAAATGTGATAGCTAAAAAACGTGTAAGTCTAGATGTGTGCGCCAGGAGACCTCTGTCCCGCCTGCCTAGGGCTGCAAAGCTGTCTGTGGACTACTGTAAGATGAATGGCAACAAAGACTACCATATTTCCAACTCGGATCCTCAAAAGAAAGTGGTCCCTGTTCTCCATTTAGAGAAAAGTGTGAGTGCGACAAATCAGGAGGTGATAATGGAAGATGAACTTCCTGCCATGTCAGTTAGTCAGAGTGCCACCACTTTTTCTGGTTGCATTGACACCCACACTCCGTGCATGGCAAAGAATGACAGAATGAATGGACGTCATCTCATCGATCTTCATGATGCTGATAAGAACAAGATAATGCAGAGGGAGCATGAGAAATCAGAAACTCCACCTGCTAATGGGTTACATTTTATGGAAGAAAGTATTCACTTACCTCCTGAATATCTCATACCTCCTGAACGTATCTTACCGAAATCTGCATTGTCCCGTGTCAGCAAGGAATCTTCCACCAATCGGGGAATTTTAAATGGGCTTGAAGAAGTAATTGATATACGGCATTCTTTGCATTCATTTGAGGCCAGAGTGGATGAAGATCAAGTTAGTGTTATAGAAATCATGGAGAGAAAGAACCGAAAAAAGAATATGCAGCAACAAGGGTATGACAGCGTCACAGGAAATAGGTTACCTCTTCGCGGCACTCCTCCTACGGGAGTTGTGGCTACTAAGCTCCGTCATTTTGCCCAAGCCTCCTCACCCAAAGGGATATTGACCCAACCTAAAGCTCCTACTGCTTCCACTGGCAAACACCTTCCTCTTGCTCCCATTCTGGCATCTTCGACATCTCATAACGAAGACACAATCTCTGACAATCCTGAGTCACTAATGATATCTTTACCTCTTCGAGGTCTGAAGATGCCCCACCCTCTAGTTACTCCTACCACCTCTTGTACCTTAACACTCTCACCGGTCATATCTCGACCTGCTGTATCAAGGGTCAGTGGGATGACAGGATTGCAGAGTAGAAAGAGCAAACGTAGAGCTACGGCACTCTCCAATTTTGTATCAAAGAAGAGAGCTGTAACACATTCCCTTTCTCCTGAGATCTTGCCAGTTAACAGCCTTGAGTCAGGCACTTGTTCTTTCATTGAAAATTCACAGCATTCTGGTGAAGTCACACCAGGCAAAGTATTGTCAGGGTCAGAGATTAACACAAACTCAGCAATAAAAAAGAGACCTTGCCTCTCCTTGAGATCCAGGTCACCCCCTATTGGTAATGGGTGCCAGGAGCCCAAAGAATTATCAAGGAATTTAAGGAAGAGATCAAAAGTCAAAGAAGGGTCTGCTGAACTGGCTGCATTTTCTCGACAAGGCGTAGCCAACTTGATGATCAGTGAAGATGACCGTCTCTCTGTTGCTAGTTCATCCACAAATTCCACCACAAACTCCACCACAACTATAAAAAGATCTGTGCTGACGAGGGACACAATCGAACCCAAGAACCAAGTCGGGATCCAACCATCGTTCACCGTTCATCAGCCAAGCAGTTATCCCTTTAAATTCGACCTTTTTAAAAATCACTTTGGATTGACAGTTAAGGACGGCAAGCTATCTCTTAAGGACTCCCTCCGTATCCCAGAACTGAAAAAGTCCAAGTTTTGCACTGCAGACCCTTCCCATCCCGTCTGGACTTGGAAGTTGGGAGAGTCAACTAAAACAGGTGCCCCTCCACCTTTCAAAGTTCGCAGTATCCGACACACTTCCAGTAAAGTCAAACTTGTTTAACTATATGAACCATTTTGCATTGCCATGTGCCTATGTATTATCACAATTGATTCTCATGGTTCACTTACCCATTTTGTGCTGATATAATACATGTTCATATCTTATACATCAATTTATCATCTCTCAATATATATTTATACTTAACACTGGAAAACTAAAACATGAAATAACAAATGCACCATTTTTATATGCATGGTGCATGCTGTGCGGAAGAAATAATGATTCATAGTTAAGCTTATGTTTAGAGTTTGAAGCATTCAGTTTAAAGATGGCCAGTCTTGTCAATCTTCATCTGTGAATTGCACATTTCTTGGCCTTCTGCTTGGAAAATTGTCACTACAATACACCAACATTAAACCAAAAAAAAAACAACAATGAACGATTTATCATCATATAATAGACAAAATGGGTAGTGTGTGTGTGTGTATGTGTGTATGTGTGCATGCGTGCGTGTGTCCCATTTTCAACCAAATCATCCTATATATAGTGACCCGATCATAGGAACATGCTATGGCTAAGAAGAAGACAAGAGTAAGCATATTACAAATTTGAAACAATAGTTGTTTGTTTTAAATCTTTGTGTCCATTTCTATGGACTGATGTCACCCAAAGAATTACGATTATCTGGAGGTTTACTTGCTTGCTCTAAAACCATCACTACCTTCTATTTTGACATACCGAGAGACATAAGCATCATCAGAAAATAGAGTGATTTTTCTATGCTACATATTTCATTATGGGACAATAAAAGTTTGGAGATAGCAAGACCAATATTGACAGAATCTACCTATTCTGTTGCTATATTGATATCTGATGTCCTTTTCCACAATATTAACTCAAAGGATCAGCTGCTTAAATCAGCCTGAACCAGTCAGCGGGGGAGGAGGGGGGTTATAATTTTTACCAATTAAATTGCATTAGGCTCTGTAGGGTAACTGATGTGTATTGACTGCACACCATTGCTAACGGAATATCAGCAACTGACTAGAGAGAAATAACACAATGATATATACATAACATGAATTGTGTACTAGATAGAGGAAAGTCTCCACGCAAGTTGGACAGCACAGACTAACATACACACAGGGTAGTACCACGTTGAACATCCCCACCATGCTCTAAGTAAGTTGGAGGTGGAATTATTCTTATGAACTCTTTGTGGTTGATATTTTAGTGCGGCAGTTGGTATTGGACAGTTGGTATTGGACAGTTGGTATTGGACAGTTGGTATTGGACAGTTGGTATTGGACAGTTGGTATTGGACAGTTGGTATTGGACAGTTGGTATTGGACAGTTGGTATTGGACAGTTGGTATTGGACAGTTGGTATTGGACAGTTGGTATTGGACAGTTGGTATTGGACAGTTGGTATTGGACAGTTGGTATTGGACAGTTGGTATTGGACAGTTGGTATTGGACAGTTGGTATTGGACAGTTGGTATTGGACAGTTGGTATTGGACAGTTGGTATTGGACAGTTGGTATTGGACAGTTGGTATTGGACAGTTGGTATTGGACAGTTGGTATTGGACAGTTGGTATTGGACAGTTGGTATTGGACAGTTGGTATTGGACAGTTGGTATTGGACAGTTGGTATTGGACAGTTGGTATTGGACAGTTGGTATTGGACAGTTGGTATTGGACAGTTGGTATTGGACAGTTGGTATTGGACAGTTGGTATTGGACAGTTGGTATTGGACAGTTGGTATTGGACAGTTGGTATTGGACAGTTGGTATTGGACAGTTGGTATTGGACAGTTGGTATTGGACAGTTGGTATTGGACAGTTGGTATTGGACAGTTGGTATTGGACAGTTGGTATTGGACAGTTGGTATTGGACAGTTGGTATTGGACAGTTGGTATTGGACAGTTGGTATTGGACAGTTGGTATTGGACAGTTGGTATTGGACAGTTGGTATTGGACAGTTGGTATTGGACAGTTGGTATTGGACAGTTGGTATTGGACAGTTGGTATTGGACAGTTGGTATTGGACAGTTGGTATTGGACAGTTGGTATTGGACAGTTGGTATTGGACAGTTGGTATTGGACAGTTGGTATTGGACAGTTGGTATTGGACAGTTGGTATTGGACAGTTGGTATTGGACAGTTGGTATTGGACAGTTGGTATTGGACAATTGGTATTGGACGAGGCAAGAACTCTGAGAGAGGAGTTTCACATACATCACTCAATGCTCCTCCGGCCACCTCTCTATCCTGTTGGTCATTTAAATCCAGCTTGGTGTGCCGATTCGGTTGGATTTTGGGCTAGTGAATTGATAACAGAAAATATCATTAAGATAACGGAAGAAGAATGAAAACAAGCTTGAAATGTATATCACATAATTGTGAATTTCCCATATTTTGCATATCTGAGGAAGTGTCACAAGAATAAGAAAAAAGGAGGTGGGAATAAAGAAAAATAAAGGAGGGGGGAAGGGGGAAAAAAGGGGGGGGGGGGGAAAGTAGGGGGAAAAGAACACAAAAAACAACAACTGGAGATCTGGGATTGAACAGGAGACATTAGCACTGGAAAATTTGAGGAAGTGTCACAAGAACAACAGTAACAACAACAAAGTAACTTTAACACCCTGTGAGCTCTGGAGCTCACAAGTAAAATGCTATCATTTTCCATTGATAAACTGCTTGGAAAATAAACTATGCATTTTTGTCATTTGAGCAATCCTGATAGGCTCCTAATTCCTTGATAAATGATTGGAGTATTGATGTGATGATGAATCACAGATATTTCATGCAATTGCTCATGCAGAGTTGGGTCTGTGAAGTGATTCTGCAAAATGATATCATTGATACATTTAAACAGTACGAGTGACACCATATAAGAGGACAGTTACACAAGTGATATAGTGTAGCACACAAAGTGAGAGCATGTTATCAGAACAAATAAAAAAAAGTGTAATGAAGCTGATATCCACCCTCCATACCACATACTCGTAATCAGGTAAACTGAAATGCTCTTAATGAACAAATTTTTGTTTCTGCCATTGTCACCTTTTGTTCCAGTCTTATGTCCAATCCTGTCATCCTTATACTCATATCCTTTCATCTTTAGTATATTAACAAATCTAGCCATTGTCAAAATTGTTTGTTCTACTTTATTGAAGTCAGGCCCTTGTGATGTGTTTATTGTTCAACTCTATTGTATAATGTTTACCAACACAACATTTCATTAATGCTGAATAAAAGCCAGCTGTAAGCATTGCCTTGATTAGCTCACATGCTGTCTGGCAGCCTCATTTGTCAATTCCCAGTAGTTTAGTTCCATGTTGCTGTAATTTATGAAGTAGATTGCTTTTGGGTGTCATTGCTAGTGTGTCTTGTCTGTTGCTGATGCTCCTAATTTGTTGTGGTAACATGTTACATGATTTAAAATCGAGTGGACTGGTACATTTAGAATGGGCATAAGTAAGCCTGTCAACATATCCAGGTTATGTTTGGCTAACAATTTGTCTGTCTGTGCTCTGTCCCACCTAGAAAAATGAAGGGGGAAAAAAATGCTTCTCCCACCACCAAACCCATTCCTTACTCTCAGGCATAAACTGTAATTATCATTGGTGTATGTGTAACCATACCCAGTGAACAAGGCTCCACCCCCAGCCACAAGTCTTCACCCAATGTAGGAAAGGCTCCCACTTTCTTACTATATGCCATGCACAATCTTACAAATCAGTGCATTGATGTTAAACACGTCATGTTTGTAAAAATATAACATCAATCTAATTGTGCAATATTAACTATACAGAATCTAACATTTATATGTTTTTTCTTTCTCCATGTTTCTGAATGTAGAGTAAAGTATTAACTGAATTTGGATGTGGCTGGTTTTTTTTTCTCCACCTTTCTCTGATGATGGCAATAACTTTTATCATTGATATTGACTGACCCGCTCAGGGAAATCTTAAGGTCATAGTACCAGATGCAGTGAAGGCTTCAGGAATAGGATATCTTATTGCTAGTCACTGATGCAAGAAGAGCGATAGTAAGACCTCACTGTTACACATGCAGACAGCCGTGGTGCAACAGGAGACAGCCGTGGTGCAACAGGAGACAATGCTCAGGTATTTGGGTACACTGAGTGAGTGTTTTGCATGTCTGATAGAAAAAGAACATGAAGTAAGGATGTCTCTCTCTCTCTCAGGTAGAGCACTAGTTTTTAGACTGGACGGAGATCAGCCCCAATGTACATGACTATTTTCTTGATCTCTCATTGACTGTTGTTTTACATGAACACTCTTAATCCAGTGTAATTAATAAGGTATTGTGCATGTGCTTCGTGTGTACATGTCACTTAACTATTACTAATTGGTTCATGTAGTATGGTAGTAGTAGGCATAGTAGTTTATAGTAGTAGTAGTAGTAGTAGTAGTAATAGACATAGTATTAGTATGCAGTAGGATTAGTCATAAGGGGCATTATTAGTTGTGGGGATCTACAGTTCCAAACATGTTTAAAGAATCAAGCGGTAATAACTTTAAAAAATGACAACACAACAAAATGACAACACACAATTAAGATGTAAAGCACAGCCAAGAGAAGACTGCTTCAAAATGAATGAGCTTGTTCTGCTGTTGAATAATACATTGCTATACACACGGGTCCTGTATGCGAAAATCATGAATAAATAAAAAGGATATATTTTTGCATGCTTAATCGAAACAGTCCAATATAGGAAACCTTGGACATGATCAGGCCAACATAAACCGTGGCATTTAAAAGGAGTGTGGGGGGAGGGGCAGGTGTTAGGGGTGGGAGAGGGGAGGGGCAGGTGTTAGGGGTGGGAGG
>CAXAKH010000039.1:0-16184 GCA_963969325.1 Lycopodina hypogea | reverse complement strand
CTGCCGAATCTGTAAGTGATGGGAGGACAATTGTCATCAAAACTCATGAGATGTGTGATGACCCTAAATATTTTAATGATCCTGGGCATCAATCCAAAAAGGCAATTATTATAATAAGAAATCCCTATCACAGCCTGGTGTCAGAATTCAACCGATATTCAACTCAAAACAAAACAGGCTTGGCTTCGCCTGCTACATTCAAGTCAAAGGGTAAGATACTTTTTAAAAATAACTGACCTCAATTGTCAATTACTGGCTGGTTTTTAGTATTTAAGTGATTTGTTGTATGCATATGTTTTATCTAGAACCATTCCTTTACAGAATGGAAGACTTACGCCATAAAATCAATTAACAGCTGGTATAAGTGGAACAACAGTTGGCTGAGATGTAGAAAACCAAAGCTGTTCATTTTCTATGAAGACCTATTATGTAACCTAGAACAACAACTGCTGAAGATATGTACATTTCTTGATATAAATGTGAAATGTTCTCTGAGACTAAACTGTGCGCTGTGGAATTCTGAAGGCAAATATCATAGGATCAATCCTGACTTTAGCAATTTAGAGCCATTCACACATACTATGAGAAGGAAACTTGACAACTATATAAAAGTGATATATTCCAGATTGGAAAAAATTGGCTATACACCATTACATGTCTAATTATACTGAACTATACCTTTCTATAGTTTGTGTTTGTGTTTGAAGGGATTGTGTGGTGAACATTCGAATTGAGTAATAAAAGTATGTATTTGTTCGGGAGTTAGAATTTGATTGATCGATTGAAAAATCACGCTATTCACATGCATTTCTAATTACCAGGCAAAGTCTGTATAAATAAAATGATATTAATGTTTTCTTACACATAATATTTAATGGGCAGTACACGAAATGTGCATTCCTGAAATTGATTAGACAAAGTATTTAAAATAATACCAATGTACTTCGTAGGCGAAAATATACAAGTATATTCTTACATGTAGGCCTATATTAATTTAGTGAAACTTGCACATTTCTGCAATTGTATCGATATCTTTAAAGCCAGGTTAATATTTATGATATGTATTTAATTGAAGTGGAACAACTTAGGATTGTTTACAAACATAACAGTTTTTAATTTCATAAATATATTACAATAACTTACTGATAACGACTTCGTTTTGATCATATATATGTAATTCGATGTAATTGAGTCAATACATGTATGCATATGTAGCCTATGTACAATATAGAAACGATATGTTCCATGTTACAGTAAATTATATATATTTCTTGGATATAATATTATAAAAAGTTGGATTTTGTGTTGATTATCAATGGCGATCCACGTGGTTCTAATCACAGAGCAGTTGTTTCGTCTTCGTCAGTGAATATGGACTTTGGACTCGTCTCAGTTGATTCGTCAGTCTCTTGAACTTCCTCCAACGGTTGATATGCCGGTTGCTTAGGCATAGTAAGCGTCTCTGTTGTTAGTTGATATTTTAAAGTTTGATTGGATGTTACTCTTTTTGTGTATAGGCTTGGTGGCGGGAAATCGAGGTTTTGAACTATGCCTTCATTTTCACAGAATGTTTCAATCAGTTGTACCACATGGCTTTGATCACTGTTGATTAAGCCATCTAAGAAAGCACGAAAAGCTGATTTTCCTCTTTTAGGTAGATAATCGAGTAATGCATCCAAACTTTCCTCATCCGTCATGCCCTGACGACACAGGCGATCTTTGTCTGCAGGACTTATGATCAATTGTTTGAGCAGCTCATCGAATATACGATTATTGCGAGTGAAATTGTTCAAGATATCTTTGCTGTGGGCTTTGAGAATGTTCCAAGCCTGGTATTCACAATCATTTAGGGTAGTGGCAGATATCTCTCTCTTTACTGGCATGGGAGTGGGGGCTGCTGAAGAATCAGGGGTCTTTGGCAAAACATCTGGAGCGAGTGCTGCCAGTAAGCGTGTTTGGTGTGGGTTTGGAGATGAAAACACGTGCTCGCAATAAACATAAACCGTTTCTTTGGCATTATTTCTAGAGTTGAATTCCCAGTTTTCCTGTAGTACCTTTAGTGCATCATTGGGGTGGAATTTTTCGCATATGTAATATAAAGCTGTATTTCCTAGCTCATCCTTAGAATTGAGAGGAAAACCAGTAATATTCAGAAGTTTCTTTACACATGTGAAGTGCTTCTTTTCAGCTGCCAGGTGCAAGGCGGATTTCTTTTCATGTGTTTGTTGGCCTACATTCAAACTTTTCTCGTGTATTTTAGCAATAAACGAAATTTCGTTGCTCAAATTGTAAATGGCGCACCACATCAGAGCCGACTGATTATTATAGGTGGCATTTATAGCAGCTCGTGAGGTTGTCTTGCGACAGATGCCTTCAAATAGTTTCTTCAAGACTTCTAATTCATTCAGCACATCTCGGATCTTCTTCCTACATCTATTATCGCTCGTCCCATTTTCATATAAGGACTTGGGCCAATCAAGTAATGCTCTGTGCCTGCCACGGTCATGATGCCGCTTACCTTTGTTCCTCGCCGATTCGGACGTGTGCGCCTTCTTTATTCGTTCTGCGAGTAGCTTCTGGATAACTTTACTGGGGTTTTGGGGTTTGGCTTTGCACGCCTCGTTGTAATAGTCAAGCAGGCTCTCATCAAGGTTAGTAATTTTGGTATAATCCCAAGGATGGGTATTCTCAGCATCAATCAATGTAGTCAAGATATTAGGTTCACATGAGCCAATAATATAAAACAAAGGGGTCAAACCTGATTCATCTCGTACATTACACAAGCCAGGTTCAATGTCAAGCAGGATTCTAATGCACTCAATGTGGCCATATCTGCCAGCAATGTGCAATGCATTTCGTTTCTTCTTGGTTTGAGCTTTCCAGTTAATGTTGTAAATATTATCGGAAGCAATGTTCCTCAGCATTCGATGCTGATTGGTTTTCGCTAGTATCATCACAAATGTGTAATCCTGATCAACAGACATTTCAATATTTTCTGTAATGTTCCTAAGACTTGACATTTCACACAGGGCAGAGAATTCACCATACAATGGCTGAACTGTAAACAGGAATCTGGTAAATAAAATGAGGGTTGTTGCCCCACTTTCATCAACCTCATTGTAGTTAAAAGTTGGATTCCCTAGTAGCTTTTGTGCTACTTGCAAGTACGTTCCAGTGTCAGGTGTTGCAAATACTTCCTCTTCTCTCATCCTTCTTAGTATTATCATAGCAATTGTTTTTTGTTCTGCATCTTTGGCGTTTACAGATATATCTTTTGAGCTTAGGAGATTGATAAGCTGGCGTAAAAAGCCACATTTTGCTGATGTATGAAGAGAATTGCCACCTGCTCCTTTATTGTGTTTGTTTATCTCATCAATTGGCATTCCCTCTGTTAAGTTACTTGCTATATCATCAGCCATGCTGTGGGCTACCCTTGCATACTGACAGTCGTGATCCTCTTTCAAGACTTTCAACTTCGTATTGAACATGTCAGCAAATTGGAAGAAAAGTTCGGACATCCCATTACAATATTTGGCACAGAACTTCTGAGATATGATTTTGAGTAGATATTCTCGCCTTAATATGCCAACACAGTGTTGCTGGTTTTTGCAACAATCTTCTAGTGACTGTTGTGTCAAATTTCGAATAGAGTATGAAGTTAAATTGAATAAAATCCTTGCATTCTCAATATTGACGTTATCAATAATGCCAAATATGTTGCAAGTTTCACGATTTCTCATGGATCCCTTTCTTAGAATTTCAGAAGAAAAGTCAGTGTCGGAAATGGAATGTCTAAACAATTCAGCTATCCACTTTTCAAACAACTCTGTAACTCGTGAATACTTTAACACTACCTTAACAAACGCCTGGTCTTCAGCACTCAGTTTGGGCCCTTTCAGAGATGAGCATAAACAATCTAGTGGTGCAGCTCTTCCATCATGCAGTGCCTCATTTGGATCACAACCTCTATCAATTAAAAGTTTAAAGGTATCTCCCAATGACTGTCGCCGTGTATCTGAACGTAACTGGATCAGTTCTGACTTGTCCTTGGGAGAAGACTTCATCCAGACACCAAGTTGCTTGTAATAATCTCCCCTTGTTTTACAGAGTAGGTGCAGCAAGCCCTCTCCCCGATTGTTCTTAATTCTTGCAATACTCATTGTAAATTCTAGTCTTAACACCACAGTTGTCAGGAATATCACTGAAATCAGCAATGATATCAGGAAGGACGGTTATATTAGAGTACATGTATGATATCACATATGTATACTGTCATACCGTTCTATTTAACCATACCCTAACATAATACACACACATGAATATTTATCACAGCATTCAAGTGTTTTCGACTGAGTCAGTGACGTGCACAACCATTTCAATCAACTATTTGTCAATAAGAAACTTGTACTTTGTGATTTATTTCTTGGAAATCAGTATTCGAGTGTATGCAATCGTACAAATCACCATAAACCCTTTAGAATTAACCTCATGGCTGTTGAATGTATTCCATACATAAGCAAACTATAAATGTATATATACATGCACGCCTTTACAAGTACGAGTTTCTTGAACCTTAAACAACCAGAGAAAAACTAGTGTGGTATACATTATATATGGTAATCTATGTTATATGACAAATGACCAATGTTTAAGTATCGATCAGTGTTATAGATCACTATATTGATAGAGTCAATCTTTGGCCTCAAACTTACATTACACATAGACATGCATAGTGTTTTTATATTATGTCCCACCAATAGAAATGTACACTTAACAGCTCCTATGCCAGATTTTTTACACAGCCATGTAGCTGTTAAAATATACTGATCAATGCTTTAAATTAAGTATTATATGATAATCATTGAGCTCTGTAAGTGTACAGTCAAACACAAAGACACAGTGCTCTTCTTGGTCGTCTATATCTATACTTGAAGATGCTATGCCTACTAATCAGATTATGTCCCCATCTGAAGTTGGAAGAGGCATATTTGACCAGTAATGAATGATTATTTGTAATGTGTGTGCATGTATGTGATGCCAGAGTTGACTACAGGTACAGTGTAACTGTATAATAACAATCCAGGGCCACCAATCTTTGCACCCTGTGTGCCACCGATAATCCACTTCATAGCTGTCGACAAACATTATATGTATAACACAGTCCAACATAGTTGTACTTGTACATGTATATCAGGCTGGATATTTGCATATAGCATGTAACTCCATGGTCATGTTATAGTGAATCGTGGCTGTCCAATTCTAAATACCGGTAGAATGGATTTGAGCCAAGTTCAGAATAAGGATGGTGATAATCCTATCCACATTTTGTGCCGGAATAGAACAAGTTTTCATGAGGCAATCAAGGAACTGTCCAAGACATTGCCGAAAGAAACCACTGTGAAAACAATACAGAAAAACACTAAAGGAAAGAAAGCAGACGAGATTCTGTCCTACCTGATTTCCATTGGATTTGATGTCAACGCTAAGAATAATGCAAGGGAAACACCATTGGATGTTGCCTTGCAGTATCGGAAAATCACCGTTGCCAAATTCAGGCCAGGTTCACTTAATCCAGATGAAATCAAGTGGTTTTCACTTCTGATTCAAAATGGTGCTAACATCACCAAGAACTTCACCCAATGGGTTCTGGATACGACCAATAAAAGCACAGCCACCTTGTCACGAGCAACCGGTCAACATGCAATCCCGTGCCTGCCAAAGGATATACCACATTTAGAACTAGTCAAAACTTTCAAACAATCAGAGAAACTGCTATTCATCGAACTAGCCATAGGTTTGGTGAAGACCAACGGATTTCCATCGACTATTGCAAAATATTCGACTGGCAGCCTGCGGCGTAGGTCCTCCATTCTGAATGAGGTGAATTCGACTATTGCGTTGCTGTGTATCCAGCAAGCGTGCAAATACATCGATAAGACGGACGACAGTTTGGGGAAAACCCTATTTATATTTACCAACGCCATCTACACATTGTTGGAAAGGGACCAAAATTTCAAGAGCTCTTTACGCCATTCCGACAACGACCATCTGAAGACAACCATCAACTATATTGCCAAAACCCTCACAGGTAGTCGTGATAATAATGGCATTAACTACGCCGAAGAGCCCTCATTAGAGACACCTTTACACGTAGCAGCAAGGTCAGGTTACCATGACCTAGTACAAATCCTTGTGGATCATCCTAAAATGGACATCAATGGCCGTGATGTAGAAGGCAGCACCCCTTTAACATCCACACTCAGGTATATGCTACAGAAGCAGGTATGGAAGGATGAACGTCTGCCACAATACTTGGGGGTTCTTCGTATCTTAGTCTACCACCCTCAGTATCAGCATGCCCTGCTGGACACGACAGGGTGTACCACACTGGTACGGTTCATCAAACTGATTGGTTCCGTGAAACCTTTCTACCGAGATTCTAACTTCTATAAAACCATATTGGAACACACCAGTGATAGCATTGAGGTGCCTGTCGGCGAGGAATACGGAGTGATAATGCTGCTGGCGAAAATCAACAATTATAAAGTGCTGGAGAAGATCTTCAAGGAGAAGAAGGCTGAGTTGGATCTGAGGGCGGTGACTATCAACAAGAGAACGGCGTTGCATATTGCTGCTCGTTACCGAAGCACGGAATGTGTGAAGATGTTGGTTGAACGAGAGCCTGGGCTGTGTAACATGCGTGACAGCGCTGGGAATACGCCATTGTTTTATGTTGTGGTCAACTGTCCAAAGATTGAAGTGGTCAATATTTTAGACATGGGTGAATGGGATTATACAAAAACGAACAACCCTGGTGAGAATGTGCTACAGTATTATAGGAATAACGTGAAAGGACGGGAGAGCGAGACTATCAAGAGTATACTGAAAGAGAAAGTTGATAAGAAGGTAAAACCAAAAGCAAGGAAATTTAATGCAAGGAAGATCAGAGAAAGTGGCTTCACCCAATCAGTAGTGTGGCCAACATCGGTGAAAAATCCCAACTACATACCGCCCAAGACAAAGATGGCCGATGCATCAGGCATTGATAAGAATAATGAACAAATTAAAGTGAAGAGAGTGCTGGACGAGCTTCTCGGCGACATGAACGCATTTCATAACATGTTTGACTATTTATGTGATAAAGCTGGGAATTCCGTCAATGCCGTTCACGATAAGATGACGCCACTCATGTGGTGTGTCAGCAACGACCTTGATGAGGAAATCATTAAATTGTTTGAGCTTCACGGTTCCAGATTACAAGAAGAGTACCAGGACACGAACGGGAGAACTGCCCTGCATGTGGCAGCCGAATCCCAATCGTATGAATGCACCAAAACTCTGCTGCAGTGCATGAGTCACTCTGCTATCAACTGCCCTGATAAGAAAGGAAACACTGCATTGTTTTACATATGCACTGAATTTCCTGCCGAATATGTGGATGAGTTTCTCAACTACCCGTGGGATTATCACCATAGAAACAGCAGACAGCACAACGTCAAGGAGCATTACGAGCAGCATATGTCGAAACTAAGAAAAGCAGCAGATGAGCCTACAAAGAGAAGCCTTCTAGATGCTCTGAGTTACTACTGTGGGATAAGCAGGACATCTTCCTTCAAAACCACAACATCATCCTCGACTGGGGACCATACACCAACTGAGCATGAAAGAACCGTTACCAAATGGACATTTGTTAATATGAACCACGCCGCCATTGTGCAGTCATTCACGAGGGAGAAGTTATTCTTTGATTACCTCATACAAGTCAATCTGGCCAACCCGGAAAAGGTACAAGAGTGGGAATCAAAAACCGATAGCGAGGCTGCACGTGATATTCTTCACTATCTGCCCAAGAGAGGACCTCGCTCGTATGCTCACTTCATCGAGGCTCTCAAACTAGGCAATATGACACATATAGTAGAAATTATTGAGAATTATGAGGATTTCCCAAAGTCTCCGGTACAAGCTACGATAACACCACCGTCGCTGAATCAAAGCAACAGTGACTCAAACATTACATACGTCAATAGACAAGATGCCCCGACTAGTAAACATCACGAGAGGCCAGGCCATTTGGATATTCAGACAGCTAGGACTACATACGACAGACAAGGTGCTTACCCACGCTACCCCACTGAGCATACCACTGCATTCCCATCATCACTGATGGACCCAAGGTCTCCAATGACTGGAGTGATGTCTCTCAGAGAAGACTACTGGCCGAGGGGTAGACAAAACTTTGGGACGATTCCCGAGGATGGCTCCCTTAGTGGGGAAGAGACAATGCCGAAACATGTTGAGTTTAACTATGATGAACTTGACACTGCACAGCAGGACCAGAATACGAAATTGTAAATATTGCATGTGTGATATAGGCTTATATACGACATTTATTTACTTTGTTATACTTTCATTAGGACTTTACTGTATATCCTACTAGCAGAAATTACTCCGGTATACGTTAGATATAGTTCGTACGTAATATAATTTATGCAAAGATTGACATTCAATGGGCACGTACATGTATCAAGCTAGGCCTATTCATGCGGTGTTTGTTCCCGCAATTTTGAAACCATTTATACCGCCTCTGTATGTATTTAATATATAGGGCCTGCAAATATAGGCCCGAGCAAGTTCATCGCCTGAAGTGTAATTGCTTAATAAATCTACTTGTCTTAACATTTTTTATGCTACCGGATTCACAATTAACAAGAAGAGTGTTCATGTACATACTCTTGGTTGGTGAATTAGAGGACCATAGTATACTTGTATTAAGTGGAATATAAACAAAATGTTACGATAGACCCATTAAGCATTATTTGCATTACCACCATCACTACATACATATGCTTGCTTGACAGGGGCTGTATGTACATGTACACCAATTGATATTTATTTATTGATATGTGCCATGACTGTACTTGTATGTCGTTAATCTTCATTGTCATGAAGGTTAATTATTAAGTGAGTTTAATTTGTTAAGCTGATTGACACAGTTTTTAATAAACAGTGCTTCGCTTATTGTAAGAAAATCTATATTGTTATTTATAGCTATAAAATTAGATAGAATTTAATAGATATAAATGCCGGTCACATAAATTCATATAGGACTATATTCATTAAAACAACGCAAGAAGTTTAATTCATTCACCATAATTGCATATGAATGAACTTTTATTAGCAATGTGCACATTCAAAATGAATAGCAATTCTCATTAGAACTGAAGTTAATTAATACAGTAATTATAGCTATAAATTGTTGATTGGCTATTTCTTCATAGCAGCGTACAGCATACCCAGTGTGCTGAGACTACCGCACAATGTGATAGCCCCCAGGGTTAGAGCCGCCACTGACATGCTGTGAATATCGTCAATGCTCCACGCAGGCTTGTAACTGCCTGAATCGGGAGGCGACAGTGTCGTAGTAGGAGCTGTGGTTGCAGTAGTAGTTGTAGTTGTGGTGGTAGTGGTTGTAGTTGGAGTGGTGGGTTCGTCTTGTGTAGCATCTTCGCATACCTGTACATTGAGAATGTGTATGAGAACTCAATAAATTATTGCATGATTTAAATGAACTAGTCCTACATTGTGAAAGTAGAATGATTCTTGATGAACATACATACATACATGTACATGTAGACCTATGAGATTGATCATTTAAATTTAGCACCTACTATATTGATACTTGTAAGTAGTAACTAAAGTAGTATACTGAAATACTGTTTAATAGTGTAACCATAGTATAAGTGTTATCTATGATATAGTCTCACCTTGTACAGTAGTCTATCAGGGGTGGACTGATACTCGAGAGAATACAGGTCGATGGCTCCACTGCTAGCTGAGTCTATCAGCCGGGCCTTGATAAGTTCAGGAGTGGCTACAGCCGCCTTAGAGTCTGGCAGTACGGAGAGGTACCTAGCCACTGTACCGACCACGTGGGGACTCGCCATTGACGTCCCTGACATTGTCACGTAGTCCGTAGAATTCTGTTAGGGATAGATTAATATGACAATATCCCTTTCTGGTGGTCTAAGAGTTGCACTTAAGTGTAATGTACCATTACTTATTTACTGATTTCAAGCTAATGAGTTACCATGATGCCTGGACCCATGATGTATCTCCCAGGAGCCATGATGTCAGAGCAAGGTCCGTAGTTACTATATAAAGTATAAAGAAACAATTGATGTATATCAATTTAAGTGTCTCTATAATTTTCCCGTCGGAAGGGAGTTATGATATCTAGGCCTATCAAAACTTAGTAGTACAAATACACAGAAGGTTATACCTAAAATAGGCAATGGTATCGTTGATATCGGTGGCAACCACACTAAAGATGGATGCCATTCTCTGTGGGGTGTTGGTGCACGTGTCGTTGGCTTTGTTTCCGGCGGAAGTGACTACCAGTACACCAGCGTCTATAGTGGCCTGGACGGCTGTCTCCAAAGGGTAATGAGGACCCCACGTCCCCAGTGACATATTTACCTGACATGTACAGGTATACAATACATTTAATGACATTCTAGTTAAGAGTTAGGCTTATCATCACTCACTCAGGAATTTGTTACTTACGAATACTAACGACAGATCGAGTTGTTTTGCCTTGGTTCTTCTTTTCCTGTACTTTATTAACAATCCACTCCAGAGCCTCGATTGTGTCTGACCACGGACCACTGCCGCTGGCACCAATTACCTTACAAACCACCAGGTGGCCATTCCTAGCCACCCCAAACCTAGAAATGGAATTTAAGAAACCAATAATGAATAACAGAAATATTTGACATTTGATCTGATAATATGTTGCTGATTAATTAATAAGAATTAAGTGTCCTGTAATCAATTAGTTAATTAGTTATTTGTAATTAGTTATTAGTTATAAATTACTTGTTTCCAGCAGCTGTTCCAGCCACGTGTGTGCCATGTCCATGGAAGTCCACTTCTCCTTCTCCCAGTTCAGCAGTGGCACTCGCCGTCATCCCCCACTCCACTCGACCACCGAAATCCTCATGATCCATATTAACACCCGTGTCAACGATGTATATATCCACTCCAGTACCATCATCTCCCAACCCATACGTGTACGGATCTGAAATCACATGTAAATAAAAACAAACAAATGTAGATATATAGCCTACACTAGGCCATATATACATGTAAGCCTACATGCTTGTAATTGGAAACTACTTAACAATGGTCTATTCTACTGATATAGCACTATGCCTGACCAGTATTGTAGTTGGGTTTGGATCTATAGGAAGTTCTAATGATTCCCCAGGCGTCCTCTCCACCATAGTCAGATTCACAGGTCTGCATCTGAACACCTGGCCTGGAGAGTCATTTCACATAATCATAATAATTTACATAACTATATACATGTATAGGTGTTGGCTAATTTATTTTATTGAATTTTATAACACGGTATAATACAATACTGAGAACTCATACAAAACTCACTTTCCGGCTGCTTCTTTCACGTGAAGCTTCGGAGTCGTCTTCGGAAGTGACTCAACGATCGGCCGTTCCAGGTGAGCAATTCGATTAGGCTCAACCACCTTAACATATGGTTTCTAGCGACAACTTCTCGAGCACTTCCTGTGCCCCCTGAGCACGTAGTATGGTATTCTTTCCTATGACGTATTTCTGAGCCAGTACACCACCTTTACTATGTAAAGATTGGATGACATGCTCAACCGACTCCTGTGTTATCCCAGTCTGTAATACCACGAGGTACTCATCATGGACTACAGAATCACCGAAATTAGACACAAACTTCTGATTGGATGCGTTTATTCCAGTGAGTAAGGAAGCACAAATGAAGATTAACAACCTGGTCAGTGCCATAGTCAACATTTGTGTAATTAATCTATACGGGGATTATTGATGATAGGTTTTCACTATTTAGGTTGTTCAACTTTGAGCTGCGCATGCTCAAGTATATATAGGCCTATGTAGTACTTAAGGTATACAACATGTTATCTTGTGTGTGTCTATTGTTTATAAGTGCTATATTAGCAGATAATACAGTTATTTGAGAGAGCACTAATCCTTGATCTCTATCAGATCATTTGTTTTATGAAGGTTTTTCGTTCGCCTCTTTAAATTATGATAATTTAGTGTTTATATATATACGTGTATCCTCTTTTGCTTGTTGTCATGTCCTTATGTGTTCAAGGTTTGAAAAGTGAGTCTTTTTATTAGCAGTTAAACCTATCTACTTAGAGGTTTAAGAGTATTTTAATTATACTAATTAAGTATGACAATTACAGAGCCTATTTAAGTGGAAATGATCTAGCGACGATTTCACATCAGTAAAATTAGGCTCCAGGTAGCATGTTCAGAATTCAAGTAACGCTTTGATGCAATCTATAGACGGCTTCATGCGTTCTTCTTTATTGCAGCAAAGAGAATTCCAAGGGTTGCAAAGCTTCCACACAGCGTCACAGAACCGAGAGCAAGGGCAGCCGCCGTCATGGAATAGATATCATCGGTCGTCCATGATGACTCGGCCATTAGAGGTGGGGATATTGATGTCGATGGTGGCGTGGTTGTGGTGGTGGTGGTAGTACTGGCTGTGGTAGTAGTTGGAGCTGTAAGTGTGGTAACCTCATCATATTTAGCATCTTCACAAACCTGTGGAATTCAACGGAGTTGCACATCAACATAAAGCCTATGCCCACAATTTTTTTTTAGTTGCCTGTATTTTAAATGGTTTTCAATACGTTTACATGCATGTACCGACATATTTAGGCAGCCTTGCCACTAGAAGAGTACCTTGTATAATAATCTGTCTGGTGTTGACTGATATTCAAGGCTGAAGAGGTCTATGGCTCCCCTGGTGGCGGAATCTATGACTTTAGCCTTGATTAGTTCAGGAGTGGCCAATACTGCTTTAGAATCGGGGAGAACTGACAGATATCTCGCTATAGTTCCTACCACGTGAGGACACGCCATTGACGTTCCTGATTTACTCACGTAAGCTGTGGTATTCTGTGGAAGAAAGTATTTTCATACAAACAACAACAAATGGATTCCTAAAGTACATGCATATGTCAGTGTACATGCACATTCTTTTAAAGCGGATAGTTATCCAGCTGGCCACAGATACATGTAGGCTTCTCTGTTCAAGGCGTACATGTACATTGTATATCTACTCAAATGGACTCAACTTACGTGGATGCTTGGTCCCATGATGTAACGACCAGGTGCCATGATATCTGAACACGGTCCGTAATTACTGTAAAAACAGTTATGGAATAACTAACCGATTAGTAGACAAAGGCATCACATTTAAACCTGCACGTAGGTTTATCTGAGGCTCTATTTAATTTACCTGAAGTAAGCAATGGTGTCGTTGATATCTGTGGCTACCACGCTAAAGATGGAGGCCATTCTCTGTGGGGTGTGGGTGCATGTGTCGTTGGCCCTATTTCCGGCGGAAGTGACTACCAGTATTCCAGCGTCTATGATGGCTTGGACAGCTGTCTCAAGTGGGTAGTAAGGTCCCCCAACCTCCCAACGACACGTTTACCTGACCATATAAAACTTATTGACAACTGGCTATCAAGTTTCATTGATCTGTTAAGTATCTTTTAATCCTACACCGTATAGGCCTATAAATACTATCAGTAACCTACCACTGAGCGAGTTGTCTTTCCTTGATTCTTCTGTTGCTGAACTCGGTTGACAATCCACTCAAAGGCTTCAATAGTATCCGACCACGGGGTACTCTCCATGGCTAGCACCTTACAAGCCACAAGATGGGCATTTCTAGCCACCCCAAACCTAGGCAATAAAACAAATTGTCAGTATAGGCCTACTAAAATCTAAATCACGTTGATATTCCACAAATTTCACTTGATATTAAAACATTGCTTTTCTGTTAGTAATATATAGTTTTCACTTTGTTTCCACTTTTGTTATTCCACTTTGCATTTTTTTTACTACTATTGAACATTTCACTTGCTTGTTTCCGGCACAGGTACCAGCCACGTGGGTGCCGTGTCCATCTAAGTCGGTGTTTTCCTCTCCAGTGCCAGCGGTAAAGTTGGCAGTCATCCCCCATTCCACACGGTTTCCGAAATCCTCGTGGTCCATCTTGATACCGGTGTCTACTATATAGATGTCTACTCCTGTTCCATCATCACCGGTACCATATCTGTATGGATCTGAAAGTACATAACATCTATATCTGGACATATATTATAGGTTGGGCTCAGTTTTTCTATATTTACTACCGCCATGCTTTATTGCTTGAATCGATTATATCTCAAGAATAATCAAAATTTCTGGAGCAGCTACTGAGGACTGGTCTTTTGAAATATAATTCTTAGTATGTATCACCCGAGAATATTCCACAATTTACACTATAACCTACTGTTAATATATAGGCCTAGGTACGTATATGTATGTACATGTATACATTCAGATAGATTTTAATATGGCTGACCTTTGGTGTAGTCAGGTTTAGGTCTGTAGGATGTTCTGGTGATTCCCCAAGCATCCTCTCCACCGAAGTCTTCCTGGCAAGTTTGCATCTGTACTCCAGATCTAGCGGTAAAGCACGTAAATAATAACAACCAAAGAGTAGGCTATAAATATAATAATCACCTACTGTACCTCAATGTAGAATGTACTATAGACTATACACATGCTATTTTCAATATCTACTTAGTCTTGGGTCCGATTTTAGCTTTAGCTTGCGCCGGAAGTGATTCCTGTATGGGTCTCTCCAGCTCCACGAGTCTGTTCGGTTCGATGATCCGGATAGCATCCTCTTCAGAAAGCTTCTCTATCTTGTCCAGTGCTCCCCGCACACGTAAAATGGTGTTCTTTCCGATTACGTATTTCTGTTGAACATGGACACCATTACGTATGGACGCCTGTAGTACCCCACTAACAGCAGATATATCAGCACCGGTTTTTAGAACTACAAGGTACTCATCTTTGACCACAGGTTCTACATCGGCTGGAAGATACTTGGATCTTCCATTCACTCCGATGATGAACACAAGAGACAGGAAAAGCAACCTCCCATCCATTATTTGAGGTTACATGTATAGCCTAAACCTCCCGTTTGTGATTAACTCCCTATTGCGAATTCAGGATTCAATTGGTTTGATTTTAAACTTTGAGCTGTATTGCTAAACGAGTAATATATGCTTGGTTTAATTAGGTGATTACAATTACAATAAGCAATTTATAGCTGAGAGGAGTTGAATCATGATTAGTATGTATACCACTAATCTAAAGAGAGCTACTAGACAATTATTTATCAGCACTTTAGCAGTGGGTATTCTGTGCCGTTGATGGCAGTAAGTGCACTACAAAGTTAGTTGTTGGCTCTAAACTCCGGCTGTTTTGCCTATCTCAAGTAGCAATTGTTGACTGATCTTGATCGGATATATAAGTATATTAATTGTACATTATACGTATGCATGCATATTGCCATCCCTTGTTTAGCTATAAGCCTATCAATTAGATTGCTGGATTAGAATAAGCCTGTCTAGTATCTGCCTATATTCTGGGTTCAGCCTGGTTAGATTAAATTACTTCCCTTAAATGCAGCTGTATCTATTTATTTATTGGCGATAAATTTTTACAGATTAAAAATATTTGACACTACAAATGATATTATAATTTATCATTTGACTTAATATCGAATAATCACAAGACTTGTAGTGAATGCGATTCTTTTTATGCGTTCTTCTTAATAGATGCGAACAGAAATCCCATGGTTTCCAAAGCTTCCACACAGGACAACCGTGGTAATTCCAAGAGCAGCTGCGGTCATCGAATATATATCATCCATTGTCCATTTCGGTATGGCTGCCATTGTGTCAGGTTGGGTAGGTGAGGGTGTGGGTGTAGTAGTATCAGAAACCTCGGCAGGCATAGTAGTACTGCCAGGAGGAGTAGTTGTGGGCGGTGGATCAAACCTGGCATCCTCACAAACCTATTGAAAATGACACAAAGCAAAACATGAAGTAATTTAGTCACCATATACTCCTGCAAATGAAGTAGTATTATTATACTACTGATGCTCTGGCCAGATGGATACTATATCACTCTAGCAGTCTTGTTGATTACATTTTTGTTTTCATAAGAGCTCTTTTTGTTGCTCTCAGATCTGAAGAACAAGGCATCGCCACATAGTAATTTTAACAGGACAGAATCTAATTGATTCAAATGGGTGC
>CAXAKH010000038.1:0-16903 GCA_963969325.1 Lycopodina hypogea | reverse complement strand
ATACTGACGAATTCCAGTGATACCGTATGCTAGTATATACCTCTTATATCTCAGTCCATGTCTGATTGTCAGGTCGAAGCACATAATTGTAGCAGTCATTAGTCAAATGTTTGCCAAACCACAACACTATCCAACTAGTGTCACAACTAGTACCAAATCAAAACATGGTCTTAGGCATTTTAAGGTATTTACAAATTCTTCATGTCTTTTTTTTCTTCAAGCGTTCTTTATGACTACTTTTCCATGGAGGCTATAAATAAAGCACCTCTACAGTTGTTAACATTTTAGACAAAGGTCACAATATCATCAGGAAATGCAAATAGTCAGCCTACCATTGATACTCTGCTGAGTGGACCGGTTTCATGTATTCGTTCGCAGTAGCAGAGCCTGTTTTATGGCCCGCGCCAGCTACGCGGGTTTCAAGAAAACGGTATTATCATTGCCTTGGGTTTGGCATTCGTCACTGCCATTCTGTGGCTCCTCCAACACTTCAGGCCTGAGTCTAAGTATTAAAGTAATGTTCACTTTTTTAAATGTATTGAGATATATTAGCAGATACGCAGACACTCTCAGTAACATTAGGCACTGTTGTATCGAATTGAATTATTCATTAATCAAATGATGTACTGGTTATACTGGCTGAATTACTGAATTACCCTTCAATGCCTGTTCTACCCGATGTCCCAGGTGTTGTGCTTGCTTGTGAGGCTTCAGGGTGACCAAAGAGTAACTAAGAATCACAATGACCGGTTTCATGTTAGGTGGCAACATTTCACAGTTCCAATGAGATAAATTTTGGGTATAATATTAGAAAAACATTTCACATAACATAATCTATATTAATTTCTGGATGCTAAATTTATTACTATATCAGTATATACATAATGTAAACGTTACTCTAGTATAGATAATAGTTAAGTATTTAATATATATATATATATATATATATATATATATATATATATATATATATATATATACGGATACGTATAATAAATCAGATCTCTTAGATAATATCGAATACATAGGGCAATGTACACCAGTAATAACACCTGTGTAGATGAGTGATATCTAATGATATATACAAACAAACACAACCAAAGCTGCTAGTCCACCGACCCACATATCGCCTTTGTCAGAACTTTCGGATAGAGTATCTAGTAATCACTATTTCTATTAAACCCTTAATCCATAGTAAATCAAACACCATTGTCGTAGTATTATAAAGCTCCTACTAATATAGCACTAATATGTACATCAATAGGTTTATCTCTCTATATATCAAATGATGCTTTAGTCTTTTAAAGAGCTAATGGTCATCCATCTTAATTATGTACTTATTAATTTGAAACATTGTGGGCAATTAAATTTCTTCGTATTCGTCCGGATTGAGTTCTTCATATATCTCTTCTACTTTGGAATTGGCTGGAAATAAATACAGATGGCTAATCTGAATGTGTTAATATTTGTGCAGCAAACATGGCAGTAATACTGATATTAGATAATATATACATTCCACCTACCATTCTGTGGCATATGTTGTGGAGTCTCGTATTCGCTGCTATCAGTTCCTTGAATGTCAAAGCCTCGACTATTCTCATAGGTGTGGGGTTGTTCACTGGACTTTGGAGTTTTGTGCTTCCTTCTAGAATGTCATAGAATATGAATGTCATTAAGGGCGATGTTTTACATTATTTCTTCTGATGGGCTAAACAGAGGCCATTAGAGAGGTACAACACAAACCAGTGTTGCGAACTTACTTGATTACAAGGACGACAACCACCACAACCATTATGACAAACCCCAATACACCTACTACATTCCCTACAATCAATCCTGTGTTAAAGTTCTTACCTGTATAATTGATAAATGTATTAAATAGCATAACATGTCAAAGACTTGAGACCATAGGAAGCTGTTCGCCCTGATCGACTATTATGAAGAACACATTCAGATATCAGGCATTTTCATGATCTCATGAACTTGGTAACAGTTGGTAACAAAATATACAAAACTCACCCTCGTCATTCCTAGTGGTAGTCGTGGTAGTCGTTGTGGTAGTTGTTGTAGCTATGGGTATATTAATACATTATTTTCATCATTTTTTATCATTGCTGATAGAGTTTAAGTAAAACAAGAACTACAGTGGCTGTACAATATAGCTAACATACCATTGTTGTATTTAACTATTTTTATAATTGTCATATAAACATAAAGATTGAATAAAACGTGTATAATGAAATATTGTATCAGCAGTGTTACTTGCATAACAACAACATTATAATATTGTAACCTGCATTAATGTTTTTCATATATATTATTACTTTGAAGAGTTTCTGTCGTTATCTGTCCAAACTGTTTCTCTGCTGTGAAACCATTTGGGTAGATCGTACCGTCCGAGTAGATCCTGTATACAGCTATATCAAACCAGTACTGTGTATCAGGCTCCAGTCCTGTCACCGTCACCTCCTGCCACTGGTCCGGTGTCTTTTGGAAAGGGACATAAATTACAGAGGTGAATGTTGTGTTTTCATTTTTAATCAGGATGTTATATCCGATATATTGAAAAGCTCTTGTGTCGTTGATATGTTTCCCTTCTCTCCATCTCAATGTTACGGAATCTGTGGTCACTTTCAGGTCCCTGTCAATTTCATCATTTACCCCAAAAGACATTTTAGCTGAAAATTTCATAATAGATTGTCTAAGCATAAAAGTATAAGTATAAAAGTTATTGGTATAAGAGCTCAAGACTGAGGTTACACTTACGTATGTAGATATCGGAGTGATCTCCCAACCACCAGTCTGTGTTAGCTGGATTGTCTATGAGTTTACAACCTCCCAGACACACACCATTTGTAATATCACAATCACGTCCATCTTGTACTTTACACTGACTACTGCAGGGTACTTCACAGTTCTCACCATAGTGGGTCTCATCACAGGCTGTACAAATATAATCAACATTTCGTTACCTACAAGATCAAAATTCATCTTTAGATGCACAACTGAACTTATAAATACTGATGATATCGAATACCTGTACATTTATAAACATCAGCAATCAAACATGATAACATACAAATAAAAACATACTGTTCGGCCAGGACCGTCTTACAAAGGGCAATTCAAATGTCATCCTATACTAGGCCTACTTACAATCAATGCAATCAGGAAGTTTTGTTGCGTTAGGACATTTGTGACATCCATCTAAGTAATCACAGGATACCCCCTGTGGACAGCTGCTACAATCTGCGATATAACGATAGCTACATCAAGTCAGATGACAAAGTATTAAGGCCAATTTATATATTAACGGGGCAAATTTAAAACTAGCAAAATTAGCTTCATATTATTAAGTTCAGTAAAATGGAAATATTAAACGATTCTCACCTACTACTGTCGTACCTAGGACTACCACTTCACACAGAGAGATGGCATTCACCATAAATCCCTGTTCCCATCTAGTAAATCCTACTACACTGCCGTACTGTGGTGGGTCCAGGTTTATGGTCAGGCTGCCTGAGGCTGGTACTGCTGGTTCTCCATGTGAGTAAACTATCGGATTCTGGTGTACGTCAGTCACATTACCAATGGTTATATCAAAATTACTCATACGTTCTGTAATAAAGGAATCCAGTAAATAATAAGTTAATTATCTACATTGTCTATGACATAGGCTACACCATTTGGTAATACTTACTAGCAGCATCTACATGAGCCGTGTTGTAGAGTACAATCTGTGTTATTCTGTAAGATTGTCCCAGATCCACATACCACCATACTGGGAGACCCTCATAGCCAGAGTATGGATGAGCACAGCTACCTTTGTCACTGTCAGGATCCGTGTTCCCATCTACAGCCAAGTCACTACCCAATCCGAATGTTATACCAAGCTGTTTAGTTGGTTTCTTTAATGCTATATTTCCTGAAGAACAATATTTCTCTTTAGTTCAAATTTTAACATTTAAAGCAATCATTGAACTCTCTATTTGTTACATGTTAACAGTATAACAACACCATTGGCATCGAATTGGCACTCAATAAAACCAGTGTAACTACATGAGAGAGACTCACTCTGACTACTTGTAGCAAGGATAATAATAATTATCGAAATGACAGTGGTGTTAAATATTGTTGAATATTGTTCTTTAACCGTTGTTTAATCGTGAATAACAATGCAGGGAACTAAAATGTGTTTATTCCGTAGCGTTTGAATCATTCAATATGGCGTACATGTATACAAATCTATAGTAGCTCTACACGGGGAGAGAATCACGCGTGACGATACAGTCACGGAGAGAGTTGAACGATCGGTCAAGCATGACCGCAACACTAGGTAAGTACATGTACACATACAGAGGATAGGTAAACGGCGGTAAAACTATATGCGACATCACCACAGGTAAGTATAACTTTAACAAAATAAACATTTCAAAAACATATCATTGTTCACCTGTCCTGCATGCTCTCCCTGACCATAGGAACTGTGGAGGTAGTCCCCCTATACACTCCCCTCCTTCCTTACACTCCCCAGTGTCTGTGTCACACCCAGACGTACAGCGACAAGGGAAGGCCCACTCAGGGTAGGTGTCATCTACAGACGCTCGGTAACGGAGCACGGCTGGAATCAAGCAAATCATCTGATCTATGTAAATGGGGACAGTATTTATTATATCAAATTCTTATCAATTATTTATATTTAGTTAAATTGGTTGTGAAATCGGGGACAGACACCCTATATACATACTGGAAGGCATATAGATATAAACTGGTAGAAAGGATTTTCCATCCTATTCCATTACATTTATAACGTTATAAACTATTAATGGCTCATGCTCTGCCATTCATCGGTTCAAACTTCTTAGATATTTGTATTGTACATGTGTATTAAAATGGCATCAGCTATTGTTCACAGCGCTATGACACGGTCAAACACACATTTCTGTCATAATTGACTGACTTAGCAGATTGGTCATGTTTGACAGCTATCAAACCCTGGTCATTTATATAGTAGGGGGCAATTACATTACTTTGTGCGAGGTGGGTAATTGGACGAGTAAAATCCCCAAGAAATTCAACATGCAATGTACTTACATATAGATAATCATGAATAATTTTGCCCGATTCTGACTAGCGGTGAGCTATTGATAATTAACTATAATTATACATGCATGTGTCAATGTAGCTTTCATAAAGTTCTACAACATTTAATATAGACATTTTATACTCACCGTTAGATTAACTTGCCTCCCATAATACAATATTATACAGATATTATACTCACCATTAGATTGACTTGTCACCCACAATAAAACAACAATCTGGATCCCAGAGACAATGAAACTATAAACAAACATCGTTTATTACTCATTAGTGTTACGGTCTAACACCAGATATCTAACGTAGTTGTCGAGTCACCAGACACTATTTTGTGTATGCCTTCCTGGCCAGGCCTGTGCTTGTGTAGAGTACCATTTTATGACACTTTCATGACTGTTGCCCTTACCTCATTCATGCCAGTTTACCCCGAGCCATTAAAAGGTAATAAACGTTTATAACATTATCACGACTGTCTCCTTTCTGTACACATGCCAGAGCTACAGGTTCATATTTATAGAGTTATGGCTCCACCAAAATACCCCTATCACGGATTTATATCCCAGCTAAGCACACTTAAACACACATTACTGTTATATGACTAAGCTGAGCACCAAACGTAGCACTACACACATATCAATGTTATATATAGATATGATAGGCCCATACTACAGTAACACTATTAACTATTGTATATATAAAATATGATGTGCTATACTAATTACTACAACTTGACAACGCCTCAAATAGCTTGTTAATTACTTTCAAAATTACCAAGTTAAATAACTAATATAAATAACTAATGAGTTGGTCCATTATTTGTTTATTCAACAGGTGGCTATATGTTACATTGAACATGATATTGTTATAAAACTGAGCATATACCATATGTTGAAAGTTCTTAACCAAGTTTATGAAAGGAGCTCCAACCAACGGATATGTTTCAACAGCTTTATTGAAGAAGTTCCACGAAGTGCACTCAACAAAGGTTTCGATACAACTAACGGACAATAGGTTTGAATACTAAAAGGCGCGAATAATTAGAGGCTTCCAGGATTGGCTAATTACTGGGCAGACCGCGAAATCAGTCGACCGGTTAATCCCTATCTGATTGGTGACTATATACCCCTCACTAGGTGGTATACTACTTATGCGCGAGGTTACTACTCACATACTAAATATACACTTACATATTTTACACTCCCACTTGAGTATTAAGACTCACAAGTAAATAACATATTCAGACATTATAGTGTGATAAACATGATTTGATAATATATAGAGATAATATCAATAATTCACTTGTATGTACATGTAATAGTTCAATAAACTTTGTATATACATTTCTATATCGTTTTAGAGTTCATTTCTGTCCACACGCTTCCACAGTAATTTAACACTTTAAAATACAAATTATTTTAATAGTTTACATTGGGAGTCGTAGGCCTAGCTTCTCTCGTAGGTACTCATACTGGTCCTTCGGAATGGTTTTGGTTAGGAGGTCGGCAGACATCTCACTGGTTGGACAGTACACTAACTTGATGGTGTTATCACTTACAGCTTCTCTCACGTAGTGATACCTGATATGAATGTGTTTGGTCCTACGGTGAAACACAGGATTCTGAGCAGTACATATTGCTCCTTGATTATCTTCATAGATGGTCGTTGCTTCTTGGTTGGTTTGACCGAGCTCTTCGGTGAGCCGTCTCAACCAAACTGCTTCCTGAGTTGCCTGACTCAGTGCCATGTACTCGGCCTCTACTGTTGAGAGTGCAACCGAGTTCTGTCGCTTGCTGCTCCAAGTAATTGCTCCGTTTCCCAGAACAAACACATTTCCCGAAGTCGAGCGTCGCGAGTCTCTGTCTCCAGCCCAGTCGGCGTCCGAATACCCGGTTAAATTCTCGTTTCCGGATACGTTGTAAGTCAGGGCGAGATCAGCTGTGCCTCCCAGGTACCTGAACACTCTCTTCGCTGCGGTGAGGTGTAGTTGATTAGGTTTATGGCAAAACCTGGCGAGGACACCGACGATGTAGGCAATATCTGGCCTCGTACCGCCAGCAGCATACTGGAGACTGCCAATCATCCGTTGGTATAGCTGCTGGTCTGCTGGCATACTCACTCCATCATCAGCAACTAGTGGTACACTGATGTCAGCTGGTGTGGTGACGTACGCAGCATCCTTCAGGTTGAATCGATCCAGCAGATTGGTAATGTACTGGCGCTGCTGGATCTGCATCCATCCTTCTCCGTGGGTGATTCCGATTCCTAAGCAGTAGTTCAGAGCACCGAGGTCCTTCATCTTGAAGCGGAGAGAGAGGTTCTTCTTGATTTCTTTCATCTCGCTGATGAGGTCGGTGAGTAGAATCAGGTCATCAACATAGACACTGATTATGGTGAGTTGTCCTTCTACCCACTTGTAGAAGACACACGGGTCTGCTCGGCTCTGCTGGAATCCGGTGGTTACTAGGTGGGTACTCAACTCCTCGTACCAGCACCTGGGCGACTGCTTCAGCCCGTACAACGACTTCTTCAGGTGACAGACGGAATGTTCATTTCCTGGCTCCTCGAAACCGGCTGGTTGATTCATATAGATATCTTCCTTCAGAGTGCCGTTCAAGAAAGCGGTTGTCACGTCCATCTACTGTATCGACATCTCTCGTTGTACCCCTATGGCGAGCAGTGTTCTAATGGTACCAAATCTTGCGACTGGGGCGAAGGTTTCACTGTAGTCGACCCCTTGGGCTTGAGTGAATCCTTGGGCTACCAGTCTGCACTTGTACCTGTCCACGGTCCCATCTTCTCTGTACTTTATCTTGAACACCCATTTCGATCCTACAGCTTTTCTTCCAGGTGGCAAGTCACAGAGTTCCCACGTCTCGTGTTCTTGCAGAGAATCAAACTCTGCCTGGGCAGCTGCCTTCCACTTCTCCTTGTCGGCGGATGCTAGGGCTTCCTTCATGGTGGTAGGCTCGGTTCTCACCTCTGCACTAAATGCAGAGTGGACGAAGTTGAGCTCGGATAGATACACCTCATCTATCCCATACCTCTTCGGGGGGACGCGTTGCCGAGTTGTCCTGGGTCTGACAACTTCGGGGATTGCCTCTTCTGGCTCGTGAGCGTCTACATTTGGTTCGTGCGCATTCGGTCGATTTTCTCCCACTGTTTCGGTGTCGCTGGTGAACTCACATCTACTGCCTGAGCTATGGGTGACGATGCTGGGATGAACTTTCTTTGTCATCTCGAACCTTGTCTCGTCGAACAGCACGTCTCTTCTCAGCAGGATGCGAAGTGATTTCTCCTCCATCACTCGGTAACCGTGTCCACCAGGAGCGTAACCAAGGAAACGAACTTGCTTGGTCTTGTCTTCTAACTTCCTTCTCTGACTGTCGGGGATGTGGACGAACGCTACGCACCCAAAGGTCTTCAGATTTGATAAATCTGGTTTCTTTCCATACCACTCCTCGTACGGAGTCTTGCCTCCTTTCAACGTCTGACATGGGGACCGATTCTTCAGGTAGCAAGCCGTGTTTACAGCTTCTGCCCAGTACTTCTTGCTCAGTCCGGCATGTGCCACCATTGATCGGGCTTTCTCCATCAGAGTTCTGTTCAGCCTCTCTGATATTCCATTCTGTTCTGGCGTGTTGGCAATCGTTTCTTCATGTTTGATTTTCTGTTCTCGCAGGAAATC
Source organism: Lycopodina hypogea (assembly GCA_963969325.1). Classification (NCBI taxonomy): domain Eukaryota; kingdom Metazoa; phylum Porifera; class Demospongiae; order Poecilosclerida; family Cladorhizidae; genus Lycopodina; species Lycopodina hypogea. The sequence continues at coordinate 8,118 of CAXAKH010000038.1, read as the reverse complement.
TTTAAACTTCTTTCCGGTATACTCCCCACCTCTGTCTGTACGCAAAACTCCGATTCTCAGTCCCGATTCTCCTTCAACTATGGCTTGGTATTCTTTGAACTTTTCTAGTGCCTCAGACTTGTGTTTCATGAATGCAACTGCACTCATGCGTGTGTGGTCATCCGTGAAGGTGATGACAAAGGCTTTACCGGTCAACGATCCAGGTGTCACAGGTCCCATGACGTCACTATGGATGATCTGAAGCTTGCGGTCGGCTCTTATCTCTCCAAGTGGTTTCGGCGTTGATCGGGTTTGTTTGCCTCTGGCGCATCCCTCACAAAAGGAACGCTCATCCTTCTCCTTCATGGCAATTCCAGTGGCTATGTCTCCTCTAGACAGTTTGTCCAAGGCGGCATCACCAATATGCGCAAGTCTGTTGTGCCATAATTCACGGGTGGTTATCATGGCAACGTGGGCTTCTCCTAGAACATCTGAGCGGTCAGTCTTTCCCTCAAGGATGTATAGGTTTCCCTGCTTAATTCCTTTCGCTACGAGTCTGCCTTGGTTGTTACTAACTTTGCAGACTTGGTCCTTGAAGGTGACGCTGAATCCGTGGTCAGTTATCTGTCTGACCGACATCAGATTGCAGGACATCTCGGGTACATGCAGTACATTGTTCATGGTGAGTTGTATAGGTTTCTTACTTTCAGTTTGTATTTTCAGGTTCACGATTCCTTCTCCGGCCACCTTCAGAGTCCTTCCGTCTCCTACTTTCACAGTCGAGTTTGTCAGCTCCCTGTATGAAGCGAAGATTCCCTTCTCCCATGCCATGTGACTGGAGGCGCCGCTATCGATGATCCAATCAGTCCGTTTGCCTTGGTGTTCGCCATCTTGGGTGCAGAACACAAACTTTCCAACCACAAAGTTGTCGTCGTCGTCTTCCTCCTGCATCACCTTCGCTTTGTGACGCTGATTTCTTTGTCTCGGTCGTCGGTTCTTAGAACGTTGCTGGGGAGGGCCTTGACTTGGACGTGGTTGTCGATTGTCTCGTTGGCTAGCGGTCGGGCAGTCACGAATGAAGTGGCCAATTCTACCACAACCATGGCACGGATATTCTTGTCTTGGGCGGTTTCCATTACCTTGGTGACTCGGTGGGTATTTCTTTGCGGCGTTGGCTGATCCGAAGAGAGCATGGTCCTCCTCCTGGTCGCCAGACGTACGTAGTTCGTGTTCGAGGATGCCGTTTGTTATGGTAGCCAATTCCATCTTTGCTGGGGCTGCCAACGCGCTCACGAGGGATCCATAACTTGGGGGTAGGCTTAAAAGCAGTACCATAGCTTGATCTTCCTCGGAGACTGGTGAGCCCATCACAGCTAGTCGATCGGTCAGCTCCTTCATCGCTCGGACGTGTTGTTCGGCACTCTCACCTTCTCTCAGCTTAGTCGTCATGTGCTTACATTTGATTCTCAGCTTGGCCAGGTTGGTACTCTTATCGAACTGTTCGTGAAGGGTTTTCCATACCTGCTTGGCTGTTGTGTCCGCTTGGCAGAGCGCTACCATCGGTGTAGACATGGACATGATGATCTTGGTGTAGGCCGATTGGAGTTTATGCTCGTGTGCTTCTATGTCTTTCTCCGACGCATTTTCTTTCAATTCTATCTTCTCTTCTACGTACGGCCACAGTCGTCTTTCCATCAGCAGGGCCTTGATCTGGATCCTCCATGTTCTGAAGTTGGATGCTCCTTCTAGTTTGGACATCCCGTATCTCTCGTCAGATTCCGCCATCACTGCTGGTACTAACCTTCTGCTACAACTTCGGTACTTTCTCTTCACAATAATTCTGAATATCCTGGCTGCTTCACTTTCTTTCCAGTGCTACGTTACCTGGGCCCATAACCTGTTAAAAGTTCTTAACCAAGTTTATGAAAGGAGCTCCAACCAACGGATATGTTTCAACAGCTTTATTGAAGAAGTTCCACGAAGTGCACTCAACAAAGGTTTCGATACAACTAACGGACAATAGGTTTGAATACTAAAAGGCGCGAATAATTAGAGGCTTCCAGGATTGGCTAATTACTGGGCAGACCGCGAAATCAGTCGACCGGTTAATCCCTATCTGATTGGTGACTATATACCCCTCACTAGGTGGTATACTACTTACGCGCGAGGTTAATACTCACATACTAAATATACACTTACATATTTTACACCATATACACATACACAGGTATAACAATACACACTTTATTGAAGAGCAAATATCAGAAACCATCCATGTTTTACTATACCGTAGGGTCAATTTACGCAAGTGATGTTCGTGGGAAAGTTTGTGATGGCAATATATGGAAGTCAGTGCTTGTAAGGCCTCAATAATTGTGGGAATGTGACTATGATCATTGGCTGTGGAAGTGCATGATTGGTGACATAAGGCATAACAAAAATAACAAAAACTAATCCTAGTTACTTTATATACCATGATAACACAACAAGACAGTGGACAATGTTTGTATGGACACCCATCCCTATAATATGTTAGTACCTCACACAGTTGGAAATGTCGACAGGTTTCAAAGAGGACTGATGCAAATAAGACACTGTCTTAAAATTCAAAATTGATCCATCTTAATATGTTAGGTTTTTCTTAGCGTTCAGTAAATTGTTCGTTGTTTAATTTCTTCATACACGTTCTAATTGAGTTCTTCATACGGTCCTTCTAATTTGGAATTTTCTGGAAATAATTACAAATAGCAATTCAACATATCTTTGTACTCATGTTGAAAGCACACCCGTCATCATAGTATCAGATGATGTATATGTAAACAGTACACTTACCATACTGTGGTGTGTGTTCTGGAGTCTCGTATTCGCTCGTACTAGAGACTGTGTTCGTGTCCAAGCCAACTCCAGGGTTGTCAAAACCTCGTGTATTTTCATAGGTTTGGTATTGCTCACTGGAATTCTGTGATGCCTGATTTCCTTTTGACCTCAGCCTACATATAAGTGTGACAATAATATTATCCTGAACAAAGACTTTAATGACTATAATCGCTAGAATTTTGCTAGTCATAGCGTCGTAGTAAGCCAGGGCAGATCATTGCGGGGCTAATGGCTGAGTCCTCTCAGGCTCTACACCCCGCCGCCAGGCATCATAAACCGGTGCCCAGAGCCCAGTCCATACATTTCTCTCTCCAGACTCTGCCCCATTCGGCCGACTACTAGCCCAGACCCTTTCGCGGCTCAAGCGCAATGGAGCACGGGTCAGTGCTTGTTGGTGCACCCTTCCTTTCCAGGCAGCTAGCAGTCAAAGCCGGGGAACCAGTAGCAGACCAGGTGAAGCCCCTATCCAGTGGCAGTAGGAGGGCCCCAGGACTTAGCCCTAGCAAGACCTATGGACCTCGGCCCAGTCGCTTGTGCGCCAGACCCCAGGACTGAGCCCAGCCGCAACACAGGCAGCAGCGATGCCCCAGCCTACAGCCCAGCCGACCCGGGAGCCAAGCCAAGCTGGTCACGCCTGACTGCTCCTACAGCCCAGGCGGTCAGGCAGCCAGCACTCAGCCCTTCCAGCCAGCCGGCCCAGCAGTTGTGCAGCCAACCGTGATGCCTGACTCGCGCTCAGGCGCTCACCCTGGGGGCCGCTCAACTGGATTGGTCCTCAGGGCCCAGCCAGGCGCATGCGCATAAGCAGCCGCGGGTGCCTTAAACACTCTAACTGCAGGCATGCCTGGCACTTATAAGGAAAAGCATTGGGGCTGCTTGGCCAGTCTGAACACAGGTGCAGGACCGGCAGCAGCCCCTCGCTCTCCTCCTCATGGAAATCTTCCCACCACACCAAACCCCAGACGGACGTCTTCTGCACTTGGGCAGCCGTCTGGTTATCAAGTCCAGGACAGCTTAGCATTGCCTCCTGGCAGATCATCTCTCGGAAGGCTAACCCTCCCAGAGATCAATCGTTTTATTCTCATTGTTCTTCGATTTTCTGTTTATTGATTTACTACACCTCCGTGTTGGTTATTAGCCCTACTATTATATAATCTCATGTAATATTACATCACGGCCATACTACTCATATACTACTTCGTATACTACACAAGTATTCTATGAGTGGTACAGGTTCGCTATTATTATGTTACTCCAAAACACATCTCGACTTATTACCTCACATACAGCCTTGGTTCCAGTAACTAGGCCCGAAAGTAATGGATATTACTATATGTCACATGAACACGAAATAAAACATATTTTTCAAACAAGCAAGAATGATTGACTAACTTGATTGTAAGGACAGCAACCACCACAGCCAAGATGGCAGACACGAGTACTCCTGCTACAGTACCAACAATCAATCCTAGACTGCTCTTGCCTGTGAATGAAAAGTTAGTTATGACAATGGACTGTGCGTAAGACAACTTTTATTTGCCTACTACATATAGATACTACAATAATATCACTGGTTGTCTTTAATACATACATTTACCGTCTTCCGCTGCGATAGATATAGACGTCGATGTAGTTGTGGTAGTGGTAGTTGTCCCTGTAAGTAAAACGAATTCTTACCGAATAACTACTGTGTAATTATTGATCATTCTCTGGAAATAATAGTGATTAGCCTTTTACGTTTACTAATATTATTATTTTGTATACTAATGATATTACTGTGCAGTGTTGAAGCTGAAATGAGCCCAAATTCGTCCTTCACTGTGTAATTTTCATTCTGGAAGATCGTACCATCGGAGTAGATCCTGTATACAGCTATATCAAACCAGTACTGTGTATCAGGCTCCAGTCCTGTCACCGTCACCTCCTGCCACTGGTCCGGTGTCGTTCTAAACGGAACACATGTCTTAGGTATAAACGTTTTCATGTCAGTAGAGGCCAGTATACAGAACCAGATATAGGAAGCAGCTCCCGTATCTACAACCGGCGTCGCTTCCTTCCATCTCAAGGTCACGGTGTCAGAGGTCACAACGGGGTCATGGTCCATTTCGTCATCAGGTCCAAAGGTCAGTACGGCTACATATAAGCCAAGATACAACAACAATTCATTTTATTTATCGTACATAGCAACGAGATATCGGATTTGTACAAATCAGATGTTACGGTAGTACACATATGTGAATCTGAACTTACGTATAAAGATGTCACATCGTTGACCCAACCACCAGTCCTCGGTAGAATTGGTTTCTAACTCTTCACAGCCATCCACACAGACACCAGTTGTTATATCACAGTCACGTCCAGATTGTGTTGCTTTACAGTGACTGCTGCACAAATCCTCACAGTTCTCACCATAGTAGTTCTCATCACAAACTGTTCAAGCAAAATGTTAAAAATATGATAGCAGAGCATTAAATACAAGATACCACTTTGAATTGAAAGTGCTGTTCCCATTGTTTCTCATTGCTTCAGGTAGTTTCCACAGTATACTTAAAAGAGGCCATTCCTCAGTGAAGTGTCTACACAACCTTTTTTGCAATCTGGAAGCTTTGTGCCTATAGGACAGCTTCTACAACCATCAAAGTCGTCACATGGGGTGTCTGGTGGGCAGCTGTTACAATCTGTGGCCATAGCAGTTGATTAAAATTGCAATATAGGAATTATATAGGTGTGCGTATCGCCGTAAATCAGAAAGTTGTTATTAAATATGTGACTCACCAATAAAGGTCGTTCCCAGGACTACCACTTCACACAGAGAGATGGCGTACACATGAAATCCCTGATCCCATCTAGTAAATCCTACTACACTGCCGTACTGTGGTGGGTCCAGGTTTATGGTCTGGTTACCTGAGGCTGGTGGAGCTGGTTCTCCGTGTGAGTAAACTACCGGATTCTGGTGTACGTCAGTCACATTACCAATGGTTATTGAGAAATTACTCATCCGTCCTGTAATGTACATATACACACTTATATACCTGGTAGATGGTACTTAAACTCCCCTTTTACATAATATAGAAGCTATATAGGCACTTACTAGCACCACCTATACTCGCCCTGTTGTAGATTACAACCTGAGTTATTCTGTAAGGTTGTCCCAGATACACATACCACCAGACTGGCTTACCATTCAAACCAGCGAATGGATGAGCACAGTTGTTATCGTTATGACCAGGGTCAGTGATTCCATCCACAGCCAGACTTGATGGCAGTGCTAATGACTGACTTTCCAGTTGTTTAGTTGGTTTTCCTAATGCTAAATTACCTGACGGAGATAAAATATGTGGTAGCAGTTTATATAGTCCGTCGCTTGGTACAAAATACTCTACAACAATAGAATTGACAATATATATAATAATATTTGTTGATATTAGCCCAGTATTTCTCTTGGGAGAGCCTTACATTGCAAAATCGGAAAATTACAATAAGTCCACGTACACGTACTAAATCTCAGATTTTTTTTTTAAATGAATGGTTAATATTATGAATTATTTATTGTATTAGAAATGAAGTCAAACTTGTTCTGCATGCTCTCCCTGACCATGAGAACTGTAGAGGTAGTCCCCCTATACACTCCCCTCCTTCCTTACACTCTCCAGTGTCTGTGTCACACCCAGCCGTACAGCGACAAGGGAAGGCCCACTGAGGGTAGGTGTCATCTACAGACGCTCGGTAACGGAGCACGGCTTAAATGGTACATACTGAGTAGAGACACTTTTTATATATACATGTATGCAACATTAGATCTATCGTAAGAGAAATCATTCTAGATTGAATTGCCATCCATAATACAATATTATACAGATATTATACTCACCGTTAGATTGACTTGCCACCCATAATACAATGATAAGACCGGAAAGAGTGTATTTGTGGACAATCATCTCTAATATGTTAGTATGAAACACAGGGACAGGTTTCAAGCGAATAACTTGGTACATGTCGATATAATGTTGGTAATTTCTTTCCTTCTTCCTCATCCTCCTTAAGTACGGATATAGTCCAATCACGTAGCTGCAAACCGCCTTGCAAACCACGTATTATAGTCCCATGCTCTGATGCCTTTAGCTACTTAGCTCTCTATAGTATATAACTGTCTACATCCTGCCTAATACAGCCAGTGTACTCTGTGTATGTGTCATGGCTGAGTTCACATCTACAGTGAAAGGTTAAAACATCACGGATTCACAGTTGGTTGACTGATTACCTTGTATATATGAATGTTTTAACAAAGCCCCTACACAGCTACCATATTATACCACCAGGCTTACTACATGTACATTCAGACACACATACACACAGATATGAGCGTAGTTACAAGCCACATTCATGAACGTATAATACTGTCATTGTCTAACGCCTTTAACTTCTAACGTTTCTGCAGCATTTCATTAGTAACCGAAGTGATGCCTCTACAATACAGTGAACTGATTAAAACAGCAAAGATTCACACCTGGTTGACGTTGTATGTTGCTTTGTATATGGATGTTTTAGTTGCATCTGACTAAACCCCTATGTATATATTTAATACAATGCTACAGAATTAGGACTACAAACAATGACACTATTATATACATAAGAAGTAGTATAGTTTGTGCATTTACCTAAGTAATATGCTATAGGGATTGATTATGACACATGACACATTATGAAATAGTTTAACTACGTATCAATGGACAACGTTTGTCCAATATTTATAGAGAGTAGGCAAAATTCAATGTTTTATTCTTACCAATCCCCACACAAGTGTAAAGTCCAGCCCATTAGCATAACCCCTATTTATTCATATAGATAGTGTCGTATTTTATTGCTGTATGACACATCAGGAATGTAGTTCACATTCAATGGCTAGCCTGCGTGAGTTTTCTTTACTGTATACGGCTTCTTACAAACTTACAAAAGTTAAATAGTTGTTAATTATAAAAATCTGAATATGAGAAGCGTGTTTCCAAACAAACATTTATTATAACCTGTGTACGTGAATACACTAATTACATAGAGGTAATATTAGTAGGTTATGGTGGTATAACGGTTGAGTATTTAACGAGTATTCTTTGAGTATTATTACAGTAATTGAGTTAACTGGAACATTGTAAGTCCCTTCATAATTGCATCACGGTTGTAGATGTACATACTTCATACATGTGATTCTTAATTACCTGTACTCCGCTGTTATATCACCTATTTTCTTTCCTCTTCAGTATTACC
>CAXAKH010000037.1:0-15569 GCA_963969325.1 Lycopodina hypogea | reverse complement strand
CCTTCACGTGGAGTTTTCTTTCCCCCAAGTAGTGGGCTTGGTTTTGGGTGTGTAGGATTCAGGGGCCGCAACCACTAGCTGGGAAGGGGGTCGCAGACAGCAACTTGAGGGTCAGCAGTTCACATCCTTACAGAATCAGTTTGTAAGGGCAAACAGTTCCTCAATGCCCTTTGCTTTTACAAGTTGCACGTTGGCCAATAAAGCGCCACTCTATAGTGAACTTGCTGGCAGGTGTTTTCACGGGGTGTGTGGCCAGAGCTCTAATGGTCAACTGTGGTTTTTCTCTTGTCACAGCTGATGTGAGACAGCTGGGTGAAAATCCCAATCTATAAGTCGGATAAGTGTACATGTGTGGCGATTGCTGCTGCTCTCACCGGCCAACAAAGCTTCAGATTGGAATTGGGGAATGCCGGGTAAACCATGTGTGTGTGAGTCACTTGTGATGAGGATATGGATCTTTCAATAACAAATATGAAATGCTCTGAATTCTCCTGCATGGTATTGTTGAATGACTATGCATTCAACAATGATCAAATTTCCTTGAGTAAAGATATATGTTTACTGCCAACTCGGCACCTCTGCTGTACGATCTACATCTATATGAGCCGTGGCATATGCCTTATCAATCAGGATAAATGACTTTTTTATAAACTGAATAATTATCTGCTATATCAATTTGGTTCACCTAAAGCTTTGGCCCTTTGTATCTGTACGGGGATCGGCTCCCATTTGCCCGCCTCGGGAGGAACACATCCTACTAGAAATTAAGGTGAGCCTCACGAGAATCACTAGGAAATTGTACGAGAAGTTGATGATCGGGGCTTGGGTCGGCGAAATGGGGAATCAATAGCATTCGGAACGTGAAGCAACAATAAAGGCGAATATACTTGTTTCATAATCATGAAGGGAGCTTATCGGTGACTAGGTGAAGCCCGCGAGACCTCAGCCGGACGCAGTGCCTTGAGGCTTTACTGCCAGTTTATCGCCAACGGAGATGTCCGTTAAGTAGGCTAAATTTCCTCGGGGTGTTATTCAAATCAAACTGGTAATATATGACTGCCCCGTGTTGTAAATTGAATAGATATCATTTCCTCATAGCCAACGAGACGACGGCAGCCATGCGTCAAACATTCCTGCACTGGTTGGCTTCACAAGGCTGCTAATTTAGAGAGAGAGAGACTGAGGGAGGGGGGGAGGGGGTAGGAGGTGGTGTTTACAAGGTCACATAGGCGTGTTTGTCTCTAGGACGCCTCCATGCTGAGGGGTTGCCAGGGTTTGTCCTTCTAACAGGTGAGTGTGCACACGTGGTGGTGTTAGGTCACAGCCGAGTGGTGGATCAGCTGTCGTGGGCACGTCTGCTGCTACCAGACATGTCCTGGCTTCCATGGCTACATCAGCTCTCGGTAATAAGTACATGGCTAGCGAGGCATTGATAATCCCCCACCATCGCCATAGTCGTCTAATATCAATCACCCTCCCACTGTGTACGAACCAGTTGATATTTCCCTGTTCGAAATTGTCTTTTTTCCATCCTTTTTTTGTGATTCTGGCATCGATTTGGCAGTTTTCAGACGATATAGAGTACCAACTTATAAATACTTGCCATACAGAGCTATTGATGCGGGCTGCTGAGCTAGTATGTGATGCAAGTGCGCCACATCAATCATAGGTAGCCAATGAACAAACCAAGCCAGCTGCCAAGAATAGGTCTGCAAGAGAACAAAGCCATCAAACGGTGAACAATAACGCCCAGCGTGATAAATCGGCGCCTGTTTTTTCCTCTTCCCATTCACAATGCATCATGTGTGTATGTGGAAAAGCCCGAAAAACGTTACCTAGGTTCATGTCACAGCCCATGCTTGACAATCTTACACGGCCTGTCCACGTGCGACGAAATCTAAGCCTAATTTATGGCTGCCGATATGGTAAATGGTTCGGTTGGCCTTGCCACCATCTTCACGGTGAAAGTGGGGGGAGTCTTGCCCGTGATAACATCCCTCATTCCTCCATACTATCATAATACATTTCGTATTAACATCACGACATTCCGAAGGACATTGTACTCCCGATGAGCTATCTGTAGAATTTTTACCATTTTTACCCCGTGAGCCTCTCATTCTTGTGTTTGGATGAGTTTGCGTGCTTCACTTTTTCCCATAAAGTGGGGAGACGATAAAGGGATTGACATTTTCTAACCAAATATTGCGTGTACAAACATACACAGTTTATCCGGCCTGCAACAACGGGCTGATAGTTTATTTTCTAGATATAATATTCAATGAACACAGACATCCTTTTGTATGAGGCAGGAGTACGACCCGGCCTTCTGTTATCTGAGAAAACTGAAATTGGTTTGTGCACTAGGCAGGTTTTTTTCTGTTGGTTAGGTGAAGTCAACGGAGACCACCACCGACTATACAAACTCGTCTCCCCACTGTCCTTCTGTGTGGACGTCAGTGAGAGAGAAGATAGGAAGACGTAGCTACGCCCGGCCTAGTAAAACATACCCAGTGGCAACCGTCCCAGCCTCCTGCCCCCCAAACCTAAATCACTGTGATGATGCCGAGCCTTGCTCTGCTTTCACAGGGGACGGGCTCTGTGCTCTGAAAAATGCATGGTTCCACAAGGCGAGTAGATCAGCGGGGCAGACATGGTCTCTAGCGTCAGGGCTACTACACTCCACCCGGCTCCATGAGTCTCCGGATGTAATAAGTTGTGGTGCATTCCACCGGTAGGAGAACACCGGGCGAGCCCCCATCACCCTTATAGTGTGGCGATCATTCAATAACCCAGACACATTACACCACATATCATATGTCTAAATATACACTTATACCAAGATTCCTATCACATCCCGGCAATAGTTGGCAGTATTGGCAGCCAGGTGGCTTAAGCTGGTATGAATAGAACAATTTCAGAATATATTAGTTATAGTCAAGGAAAAAACAGCCTGCCCATCTGCATGAGTCGAGTTTGAATGAAGGTTGGTTATCAGTTTCACACTCCACTACACGCGGCTATTGCTTCGTCTTACCATGTGGGGGAGTGGCATTCCAGCAGGCGGCTTAGACACTCTCATTTCCACCAGCAAATTAAGTCAGTACTCTTCTGCAGGAGCATGTAATCTCCATAGGTGAGATGCTCATTTCCAAAGAGGTTTACCACGCGGCCCAGGGTTCTAGTTTACAACACGCTAAATTTATTCGTAAACCGTCCTCTTTTTGGCTGTGGTTTTATATGATGTGGGAGGTAAGTTTGTGACTGTTCTTCGGCATTTCCGCTCCCAAAGTGTCCGTTCCTCGTTGATCTCCACACATGATTTAAAGAGTTTCGACTTCTTTTAAGGCCACCGACCAACTCGCTCAATTGTAATAAGCATCATAGATATGCAATGATAGAGTGGCCATTATGTGGTCTGTGTACTTGGCCTTCTGTCACTCACCAGTCTCCAATGAAGACAGACTGAGGAGATTTCAATGGTTGTTGGCACTATCCTATCTTTGGACCACTTCATTGTTCGTGTTCTGAAATGCATGATAATTCACTGATGTGCTATTGAGTGATATACTTAGTCCATTGATCCTCGCGATCGATATTTCATTGCTGACATTTGAAGCCTTGTGTAGATATTGACAAACGTTCCTTTCTATTGTGAGTCCCTCCATTCTGGGTCACATCAGATGGGTCGTTGGTGGGAGACTAAAGGTACACGCTGAATATGCCAATAGTCGGCATAAAATCTGTGAAGTATCCTCTCATCTGGTTATATAGTTATTAAGAATCTTCAAGGACTAATTGACATGGACCACAAGCAGCAGTCTACAGCTTGTTGATACAAAGTTTTTGGCTTAGGATGTTTTGTTAGAAAGGCAGACTGCCTATTTGGTAAAATTCCCTATTTAGCTTAGCATGGGACAGGCCTCGGTCTCAGATTATTCCAATGTCTAAATGACTTAGGTGAATTCTGCCAATGAATGTCAGTGATAAACACCGTCTCTGAACCAATAACCAAATAGGGTTTTGTTGTGATGTGCCTCTAGGTTTGCCCTTTTACAATATGGCGTTACCGTCGGCCATTGAAATCTGGACGACCTTCACCTCTTCCGACGCCATGTCATTTCCTGTCGGAAGTGAGCGGGAAATACAATCTAACTGCTTGGGTGTATGAGAGAGTGCCGAGCCGTGCCTATGACGTAGCCCCCCACCCTCATTCCACCATCTCCACGCCGTTATCTCGCCGTTTAGATGCTCATACTCCCCTCTCGTAGCTTGTGTCGCAACCGAATGGGGTCTATATCGATTTCACCGGCGCCAGATCGATAATTGCCGTAGCCCTGACAAGTTGGCCTGCCTCAAACTTTACTCTCCTCACCCAAGGTCTAGAAAACTACAGTGGCTGTATGTTGTGGTGCTCAGATCTTGGTGCCAGTACTGGGGTCTGGGGGGTCTGTTTGCTCACTGGGGTGGTTATCTGCCACGACAAGCACCTCCAAAAGCACCACGGATGCCAATTGAGACAATGAACATAAAAACTTATCTATTAATCAGTCTGCCCCTAGCGTGTTCTGAATAGGTGGCGTTTTTTTCGTACACAACCTTATTTTATTGGGTCTCATAATAGGTTCTCAACTACCATCTCTGATGATCTTGCTCTCTCATCAGAACGGTTTTTGGTTTTTGTTTACATACACCGTACATGTACATAGTTGGATTTTGTCCATTCCATTTCAATGTCACGTAACTGGGTTGTTGCTTGTGGCAGGGTGTGTAGCCCCTTCTTATATAGGTTTATTACATCACAAGAGAAAGGGCCCTTCGTATAAACAAATGGGAAACTGGGAGGTTGGAATACTATGGACATAGGCCTAGTAGTGAACTTATACACTGTCTGTGTGAGTCACCTGGGCAGGGAAGTTGTGGGACTTGAGTCCACCATTCGAGGTCTCTACTTAAAGGTTGACATTTCCCCTGCCGAAAAGTGACAGAGAATAATTACTACAGAGGGACACTCCTGCCACACACGGTCCACAGAGCTAAGGTGGAGGTTTCCCCGTGGGTTTCACCTTCATACTCTCGGATGACGTCAAACTGGTGAAATATGCAGCCTAAGCCATACTTTACCTGTGTGCAATCCTCTGACAATCACACAGGAAGGATGCCCACTTCAGACGACTCGTCTGAGCGGTGACAAAGGGCAAAGACTCTGCTATTTATTGCTTCTACGTAAGACCTCTGCGCCGAGGACACAAGCTCTGCTCGCCACCTGGGACCGCTTGGGGATGCTTTAATCTGGCGGTGATTAACGGCTTACTTCTGTCTCCGTCAAATCGGGAGGGACGGTGGCTTGGCTGGGAGTGAGGAGGAGTGAGGTGCAGTCGGGCCTCGGCCCATGAGACGCGCTCTCCACCCACACGCCGACACCAGAACACACCCCGAATTATTACCTCACGTCCACGGGCCCCTCAGCCGACGGCTCGGGTGATTGATTACCACGAACAAACACCACAAACGGAGCAAATGCACATTTATGATGGAGGATCTTATCTATTAGGCGGTGTTTAAAAAAGCGGCCATGTCAGGGATGCGTCGCTTTGGTATTCTAAGTATTCCATCTTTTATCTGCTCCAGCACGTCGCCCTTCATGGTGACACTGGCATCAACGCCGTCTACAGTCGCCAGACAAATTTAAAATAGCCCTCTTCGGCGCTGATTTACAATTTGAGTGTCCACAAAGCAAATGACATTGGCGAGAGGTCTCATCAGTAACGTGCAGTGACAGTGGTGTGTTTGGTGTGAAGATCACATGGCTATCCTCCTACTCGTGTACGTGTCTCAATCCGAGTCAGCACTGCTTGTGACGTCCCTTGGTAATGTGGTTACGCCAGCGAGGAGATGTGTGCTTACCTGATAAACACTGTCTGTCTCCTCTCCCTCGCCATCCTTTGTTTTTGTGTCTACGTGCACGGCTGTTGAGTGCCGCGTGAATATTTATTGCTTTGGGGCAGGACGGGTTTATTTACTTGTTAGTTTCCACCGCCTAGAAACGCATATTTTCCGGTGATTTGCTAATCGCCATTTGACCCACTTGCGAAGATATAGAAACACTTTTGGTGTGGGAACAAGGCTGAGAGGCCGCCATGGCCCAGCAGACGACATCTGCCGCGCTAAACCAGCCTAAGCCATTTAATACCATCATTCTGTGTTATTTCTCAATCCCAAGGCATTTTAAGAGCCCAAAATGCGCCTAATTACCAATAAATCTGGATCGGGGCGAAGGGGGGAGGGAGGGGATTAGCTGGCGATGTGGTCTAGCAGTGGTTGTGTGAGAGAGGGAGGTAGGGAGACGGCTGGCGGGGAGGACAGGCGGAGAACCGGCCACCTCAAATTGTGTTGATCGTCCGGGCCGATAAATAAAGTGGCGGGGGCCACACTGGAGACTGCACGGGCACTGCACCATGTTGATTACAGACACCGCTTCCTTATGGTGGAGGAAAGGGTGGTGGGATCAGTCAGACCTGCACCACGTGACATGTGTCAAGACGTAAACAAGGATAAGTTATATTTTTTATATAGCCGAGGCCGTGCTAGGGGAGGCCTGGATGCAGAGTTGACTGCTCGAAAAAAAAACAGTCTGCTCTGCTCATTCATCTATCCGTACCAACGTTATTGCCAGGAAAAATATGGGGCAACTCATGTCATCGTTTGCAGATCCACTTGTTAAGTTGCAGTAGGTTCATCAAGTAACTGCTCGCCTCAAAGCCATATCTAACACAACCTGATCTTCCAGATTACAGCGATGTTTTCGTATGACATTTAAGCTACAGATTGTGAAATAAACACGTAAACATCCTAATATTGCTTTTTAAGTATAACAACAGCTCCTATTCCAAACATCCCAAATTTATTCGCTATTATTATGTCATTCTGTGACAGACGTGATTTCTGATTAAATGTTCAATGTGTCTACTATATTTTTGACTGCCTGTCTCACGTTATAATCAGAAATCTCCGAAATGTGCATATTTATCTACACGGTGCGTCCTATAAAACGGTCACCAGTCTATTGGTTTATATCACAGACGGTGAGTTTGCCTGAAGTGGTTACTGAGCTGGGGTTCTATTGCGTGTGACACGATAGTCTGCTACCCGACTGTCTGTCACACTTCCACCCTCCCTGATGACTCACTCCCACAACCCCCAGCTCTCGTCCAGATACCCCAAATTACCTTTATTATCGTCTTTGTCCAGAAGCACCAGTGGCAGAGCCAAAGAGCGGCAATTAAAGCACAATTTCCATCAAGTACCGGATCGCTGTATCTTAATGACCTCTGATCAATCTTTTTATTTCTTGCAGGATGAAAAGAACCAAATTATGAAGTCTAACGTGTGGCTGCGAATGGTGAGTAGAGCTGGGCCCAGTTTCCGGGCGCCATATTTAATTGGTGAGGGGCGGCAATTTACCGTGTGACACCATTGCACGAGGCTATAATTTGGCGTGTTACATCTTTTTGAGCGGTATTATGTCCCCGAGATGGGCCGTGTCGCCAAGGAAATTGCACTGCGACGGATTCTCCTTCAGCTATCGATCGGCGTGCGGAGAAAGGGCCCTAAATGTTGCTGATAAACTGATATGTAATGCTTGTAAAAGAACAGTTTCACCGGCGCAAATGATCAAGCAATTGTCAGCGAGGGGCGACCCGTTCGCTAAATTCCCATTTCTTCTCATTTGCCGAGCAAATAGCAAACGTAGAGCCGGGTGACAAATGACACATCACTTCACACGGAATCTCGTGTGAGTTAGGGTGGACGTTATTTTAAGGTCCAACAGCGCGAGGATGATTATGAAAGATGTAGCCGGCGAATAGCTGACGATGTAGTGGCTCTGCTTGACGATGAATCATCGTATGGCCGCATACCTCTCGGAGCAGTTCATCCATCGCCGAGATGTATCACATACCATGGCCCGCTAATGTAGCTTGCAGTGTGTTTGGCCACCACCGTGCCCACCGATTTAATCAAAGACACACCGTAGGCCGGTTAGCGCAGTGGCAGTCTTACGGAATGTTTGTACTTGTAAGCTAGACAAAGACATTACGTGTCATGGGTATGCAACTACAGGATCTGGAAAAAAAACTATATCATGCTTAGTGCTGAAGGAATTGGAGCAAGTTTAAGTGGTAAACTTATATCAGTTTTAATTAGTGTGCAAGACATGTGACACAACATATGTATTGTATTTAGATCAGTGAGAATATGAGATTACAACTATGTGATTAAGCCTAGTAGTGAGATTTTCTCCTGTTGGCCTTTCTACTCCATCCCCAGCTGAACCTTTATGAATTGGGTTTTGAACTTAGTGTGCTAAATAATTACAAATTGTCAAATATAGTATCCTGTTGCTACTAGATGGCCTGACCCCGACATACATCTGGCTTCCGGGGGGATATTCAGTTGTAAACCATAATGAGCTAGTGAAGAGCACGAGGACAAGACAATCTATGTTAGCTCTACACACACACGTATGTTAATCGACAGTTTGAGTTTTTGCCCACACGTGTCATCAATTGGCGTTGGATGATCGAGCGAGGTTATAATGGACTGCGTCGGGGTGATCGCTCACTGTGTAATGTCATCTGGCCACGTTTTGTCCTTCATCGACCGGCTTCGACCCTCCCCGTGGCCAACACCCGGAGAAGCCGATTGGACATTATGTCCTCTATTGAATGCAACCAGCCCAGTCAATGGTCGATGATTTCGACAGAATTTTTGCGATTGTGGAAGATTGGGTAAAAAATCTCAAGGATATTGGTTGCATCTAAATTACGGGCATAAAATGCATGGCTGGCTTCTTGTCGGCAACTGTGTCAGACTGGTCTGGTGTAGTTATAGATGAGATGGCTTGCTTCGCTTGGCAGTTGTCAATGGAAATATTAAAATGATAGGAGTTAATTGATGATCATCAGTTGGAAGGTGATGGCAGCCAATATAAGGACTGGCTGAGGCGGAAATATTCATGAACACACAATTCTAAACTCAACTAGGTATATTTTTGGTGTCACTGTATTATTCTGTTTCCTATATGTGACAGAAAACTGTGTTTTAACGACTGCTTCCTGTACAACACCATTTTGAAGTGGAAAACGGTTCTCTTTATAGAGTAATGCCTAAAATAAAGTGTTAATATTACTAGACAATACCCTGTGATGATGCAGTACTTCCTCTATCGATTGTCGGCGGCTGTTGCCTCAGGCCCGGCACAGAATCAAAAACCTAGGGGACGTCAGTCTGTTGTACTTTACGTCGGACACAATTCAACCATATACAATCCTCATCGCAGATAAAACGGTTGCAGTGTTTAATTTATTGTAAACACGTGCATCAATTTCACAGCAATCAATACGGTTTGACAATTTCTCTATAGCATTCCATCCATCCAGGTTCGTTTTGAAACGATACCGGCAGTCGTAAAAAGTATATGATAAATTTATTGAATAAGTAGCATTGATTAAGTGATATTAGTTACACCGAGCCGATCGATGATAAATTATCAAATGTGTCCATGTATCATAATTTAGATACAGAACAATGGTCGCTTATCACGGCGTGGCTAAATTATTCTGATATAAATATCACCACATCAGTGGGAAGTAACCGGAGCGAGAGAAATGCCGTTGATCAAATCAATAGACGGTGGCGGTTCAAAGTATTATGGTTAATCAGGAGAATAATTAGATGGGAAAGTCAACAAATGTGAGTGAGAGGGTAAGATATCAAGGCCAATATCAAGTATAAAGGGGGAGGGGACTGTTTGGAGGTGGGGCTCACCACCCCATACCCCACCCCATTAGGTCACAGCCAGGGGTATATAAAGACCTATGGATCACACTAGGGCCAGGGCAGTTCGTACATTTGTCACTTTATTATACTCCCCCTTGGCAGTTAGTCTCCACATATCAGGCCACGTGTAATAAGTTTAGTAAATACTATCCCATGCTGGACCATAAATGATTAATATTCATTGGTCCGTACGCCTCCTCGGCGTGACCTAAATGAGAATATTACTAAATGTAGGTCACCCTGACGTCTTCAGGATTGCTGGCTAATCTTTGACGTCGCTCGTTTCATCAGTGGAAATATCAGAGCATCTTCTCGGCAGCGTTTTGTAAATGATTTCATGAATACTCTCGAACCGATCCATTGTCTTGTGACACCTCTCCGCGTATTCTCCTGACAGTGGAATAAGAATTTCATGAATATATTTGGTGGTATGATAGATGTAACACAACCCCTATCCTTTACATCTGGGTCAGCACGTCTCGATGGTGATTTAAACTAATACGTGTCAAAGCGAGACTCGTAAAAAACACGAGTTTCTACTAATAAAGACATCGATAATGTATATCTGGATTCATGCGTGAACGAATACTCCCCAGTTGGTGAGAAGTGTGGTTGATCAGAGCTTATGATGGACGTGGCTGATACTGGGTAGTTTGTCAACACAGCTTTCCTCTTCCCATCCTCGCCATGCTGATTGATGGCACCCCTCCAAACTGTCAGTGCTGCCAATGGGAATGTAGAGCAACTCTGTATGTAGGAATCAACTCCCAAAATTTGACACTTGCTGTAAACTGCCATTGCGAAATGCTACTTGCATAAAAACACGTTCCTGTTGACAGCGAATGAAGTATTTGGAAGATAACTAAAATAAAATGAAGGATATAGTTTTGATGAGTTTGTAGTGCTTGAATAAATTTGAAAACATATTTATCTACTAATTTCCAATGATCCAGATTATTATGTAAGGTGATTTTCATACTAAGGAATACTATAAGCCTGCAGCAGTAGGCATTCCTCAGCCACCAGTCGAGATTTGCTTATTATCCATCCACCAGACAGTAGTTCCTGCTGAAATATCACGGTTTGACCCACGAGTCAGGTGGTCAACTCCCTGTCTGTCAACTTTAAGTGTTGTTTATTAATCGTTTCCGGTTTCCGATAGAAGTATGCTCTTTGGAAGGAATCCCAGACAGCTTGAATGTTGGATCATTTCCAAGCCGTCCAGGCATAATTATTGAGTGAGATAAGCAGGAGATACATCTTGTTTCAATGTAAATCTTTATTATGCTAATCTCTAGGACAAATTAGCAAAATATAAGTCAAGTCTAGCCAAAATCGTATTACTCACGCTTGGAGTGATGCAGCCATTGATAATCACTAAAACATGCCAATGTCATGCGAGATGGTCTGTAAAACTGTATTATCAATGAGGGCTAAATTCCACAATAATTTACTGTACTATATCAGGCAGTCCTCCTCTATGGAGCCTTTCCAGTTATCACTGGATAATATCTGGTTAATATATTGAAAGTCCCCAATGACATTAGGTGAAGTATCACCATCATGCATGAGTTTGTAGAAGGTGTCCCATTATCAAATCAACATCTATATTCGGCCTACAGAGCAAGATGTTGTGTGTGTGGCCTGATGCAACAATTGCCCGGCTCTCACATTTGTAGCATTTATATCTCAGCACCGAAATTGCATCTGATTACTTGAATACGTCGGCGGGGGTTTGCTTGTACCGAATCAGTTTAGGTGAAAATGAGTGACCTTCGCGTTAAATCACCCTAACGAGGCCATTTTCTGTCATTTGCCTGACTTGAATGGCATCTCGGGCTCGCATAGATCTAGTTATCAGAGAGTGGCCCCCGTCTGCTCAGATCTACAACACCGGAAGTGGTTGCAGCGTCTGCGCTGGCAGACGTATTGACCACGGGGGGTGACGTATAGTGGACGTGTGCTGTCAGCAGGCTACAAACTCGCCTTGTCTATGTGGTGCTTTGGGATGCAACCGATGTGTGTTGTTGTCATAAAACTGCTCGAGAATGGCTGTGATACAGACATTAAAGGTCTGTCTCTTTCCTCTGCTCCATATATTTGTACCCTGGCCAAGGCCACGCTATGTTATTGCCAACTGTCGAGTACTACGCAGTATTTAGTTTTTTGAAGCAGTTGTTGATAGCCTGCTCTTCTCAATTTCGTATATGACTCTCGTTACCGTCTGCCATATTATACGTTGTACAAGACACACCGGGCAGCTGAGTGGCTGGCGTTTGCTTGATAATTCCTATTCCGTATCCGTGCTGCCCGTTTGTCAGCGTTTAGCCACACGGCTGACTGAGCAGAAACCATTGATTCCGCCCTGGCTGATCGAGTGCTGAACAAAACCTGTCCGCCCCCTTCATCCATCACCACTCTATCGAGATCGGACCAGACCACTGAGACCAGCTCTCCGGCCACCGGCCTCCCACACAGCACGGCCAGCGA
Organism: Lycopodina hypogea; assembly: GCA_963969325.1. Taxonomy (NCBI): domain Eukaryota; kingdom Metazoa; phylum Porifera; class Demospongiae; order Poecilosclerida; family Cladorhizidae; genus Lycopodina; species Lycopodina hypogea. The sequence continues at coordinate 3,242 of CAXAKH010000037.1, read as the reverse complement.
GCCTCGGGACAGGGAGAGAGAGAGACAGGGAGAGAGAGAGTCCCTGAGATCTGGCCTGCTACTGGTTATTACCCATGTCTCACTGGACAAACTCCCAGCTACTTTACCACAAGAGATCTACTTGCCCCTCCCCTCCCACTCACCCCGTACACATGCCTTAAACCAATCGATGAACTTGAAACGGTTATACGATAAACACTATAGGGTGTTTCTCTCGTGCACACTTCAGCTGATCAGAAAAGCAAATGGTGTCGCCATGTATATCTTCATCAATCGACGTGGAAGGCGTAAATGTGTCTAACAAAGGTGATGATAATATGTCACGCTTGGCTGGCCACGTGGAAACAACTTATCCGCACTTCAGCCACCACCTCTCAAAGCAGTTCAATGGGTAGGCGATCAGACGCTTGCATATTTTTAGTCACAAAACTGTCTCCTCCACCTCGTCTTGGTGGTGTTCCTGGCCATGGCTCAGAACCTGTGGTTTTGGGGTCGGCTGGATGTAAAACATAGTGCCTCAGGCTTGTATGTAGGCATAATTGATAAGCTCACAAAAATACGGGCCCTGGAACAAGGATTACTGACTGGTGGCCGTATAGAAAAATACACCGAAATGAATGTAGCTGGTAGATATATGTTATGTGTGCCAGGTTTCTTCACCGATATTTGTAGGCAGGAAATTAGCCACCATTACCATGGTATGTTTTAGGTGGTGTTAATGAGGGTGTGTAGACCAGACGTCTGGCTACCCTCAGGCTCTCACTCAACATGTAGGCTAACATACCATGACTGACTGCTGTGAAGGCCATGCCACCCCTCTAAACAAACCGTGATAAGTTTGTGACAGGTTTCACCAGGCTGATGACAAATCAATGATGATTAACAATTGATGGGTGTAACTGCTTAGCCGCGTGGCTGGTCATGTTTGCCTGCTTTGTTGGTGCAGGAAGGGGGTGGTTTCTACTCACTTCCGGTTTGCTAGCCTGGCGTGTGTGAGAGCGTGTGTGGCGTTATTTGTGATGGGTTGGGCGCGGTCCGTGCTGGTGTGTGTGGTGGTGTATTGAGCTGGAATCACGGGTGTTGTTCAGCCTCCTGTCAGGGAGATCACGGGTTATCAGCAGATGGAATGGGACGGACCCGGCCTATCTCAGTCGGCCATCAAATGTTACTGGTCCCAGCACTGGCCGTGGCAGCTCTCCCTTGTCTCGGCCCGGCCAAAGACAGCTCGCCTGTATTAATGCTGCCGCCGAGCGATTGTGCCAGACATTACACCCCAAAGATCGGCCACTGGGGCCCCCGAGCCGACAAAAGAAAGCAATTTCCACAAAATTTCTTGTGCACACACCGCAGAAATGAGGCCTCGGACAGGAAGAGGACCTAGATGACACGGAGTCGAGGAAATAAGCAAGTCGTTAACCTGTTGTCTGGCACCGCCTTAGTCAATCAACCAGAGGCCATTGGTGCAGGGTAAATGGCCGCTGGTTATTTTCTCCGGGCGTTGATCACAGCAACCGTGCACATGGCAAACACGGGCTAACGGGGGCCGGCTCCCGGACAATAGGTTGCCTGTCTCGGGTCTAACGTGCCCCCTCAACCCCATGTGGCCTGGCTCGTCCGGTCGGTGGCCTGATCAAATCAATAGTCTCGGACACGCCCCGTCATAGCACATCCCTAACTCCACAGATGAGATTGGCTAGCAATGAAGCTATAGATTACTTAGATCCCAGATAGAGTTTCATCCGAATTGACCTATATTTTACTGCCGGAAAAGTTAGCAAATGCCTCGGTCCCGTGTGAAAGAGCAAATAAACAGTTCAATCAATGACAGGCTGAAGAAAATTAGGTACATTTCGGATGAGTGCAGGCGGTACGAGACTCTAGTTAGTATATGACGCTCGTGTCCCGACATTGAATTTCCCTGAAGGAATCGGTTGCTCGATCAAACTTTCCGCCAGCTGTGTCTCGAAATATGGCAAATCTCTTGCCCAGAGATGGGCATCTACAAGGCCCATTGCCTGTTCAAATATTGCCTGCCGAACACTCTATAGCCTACGCCATTCTTGGGCCGACATGATATGAGGGAACACTTTTCCTGCACGCCACCCCCGCTGCCTCCGAACACCTGCTGTCGGTAAAATATCACCCCAAACTAAGCACGCACAGTGGTCGACTGGAAATTGGTCCATTACGAGACTCAGTGGATTTATTGCGCTTCCATTTGTTACTCTATTACTATGCGGTACTAAAAGTGACACCCGAGTTAACCAGCTTTACTCTGTGATCTTTGATTATGTTTGTGCTGACAGGCTCTTGGACATATATCCTACTGTACTTGGGCTCTCCTTGTTTGATACGGCTGATGGAATCAGTGGACTGATATTGTTCTACGTATACGGGCATAGGCAGGCAAAAGGAAGTGTAATTAGGTGCTGTTGAATTTTCGAATTCAGTTATCTTAATTTCTACTAACTAAAGGCCATTATCGTTCTGTTTGGATGGCTATCTGCTCTGGTATTTGTCTACCTGTCAACAGTAGTCATTGGGCTTGGTAATAGCAGGCACACATACTACACAAGATTTATTCTAACAGCCAGTCAGTAAAACTTACTATACATACTGTACATGGATGGTCGCCATTCTTAACCTGTTACAAAGATGACATGGCAATAAATTTATTGAGCACTTTAGTAGATCTAGGCTGCATAAATTACTCTTACGTGCGTCTAGATCTTACAACTTACATCTGTCGTCTGCACTGCCCAGGGAACCCGGAAGGAGGAAGAAAGCCTAGAGAAGGCCCAATGCGTAGCACTCACCAGGGAAGGAGTGCACAGAGAGGCAACTCTCCCGAGTACAGCCACGGTGCCTTGGGTCTGGGTGCAAGCCCGTACAGGTTGAGGTATGGCCCGCAGTTCACCCAGGTGAAGAATGCTCATCCTGCCCTCTCCCAGACTCCGGCTAGCGTCGGCACGGACGAGTAGATAAGGCTGAGCGATTTGTCTCTGTCAGTCAGTGACTGTCAGGGATGATCGCCACAGCGGGTCGTCCTACACCCGACCTCCCTCTCCGATACGCCTCTCCCCTCTCTCTCCCCCGTCTCCCCTTCCATCCCGCCTGTCATCCACGCTGCGTGGTCAAGGCAGGCCCACCGGCTTCAGGTCACACCATCCAGCCCGAGCTGCTGGGCACGCTTAGACACTGGCCACTGGTAGACATTCCTCTAGTGTTACAGGTTAACTAAC
>CAXAKH010000036.1:0-17540 GCA_963969325.1 Lycopodina hypogea | reverse complement strand
GTAATTATATTGACAGCAAACCTCATATTTGCACTCCACATGTAACAGTCATATTGAGACATTGCCAGTAGTTTGGCTTATTTAACTGTGCTGGCATTGGCCACTGTGTTTCTCCAGATGTGTGGCCCTGAAATAGCCTTGCCAGATGTGTGCGCCCTGAAATAGCCTTGCTGGCAGTGCCGACACATGTACGGGTAGTGTGTGGCGCTGTGCTCCTTGATGAGGTGGAAGCGCAGCTGCTTCATGACTTGTACGTTTTATCACAGAGTTGACAGGAGAACTCGGTCACCTTCCCCTTGTATTCCTTGTGTCTTCCAGGTAGTGTTTATGCAAGCCCACTGGGATACGAAGGTCTCTGTACATTTGGTACAGCTGATATCCGCGGTCGGACTGGACTGGGCAATGTGGTACCTGTACAATTCTCCTGTTAACATTGCCAGTACTACTGGCCCAGTAGCCACCTGGCTTGCTGCTTCTGTCTTGACAACTGCATGTTTCCTAACAGGAATCTTACTGGGTTTGCAGATAGGTTCTGACTGTAGTTCAGGTGTACAGGTTCACAGTCTCTTAGCTGGAGGCGGTGTGACTGTGTACCCCTGTGGGCTGTGCTGGGAGTCACCACCAAGGGAGTAGGGTGACTGGTGTGGAGGTGGGCTGGGCTGTGGCTCCCTGTTCTCACCCCTGATGTGTGCTAACCCCGGCCGTGAGACAGACTGACCCACAGGTGTGCAGTGGTAGATCACCTTTGTGCGTACCTTACCGTATTGTGATGACGGGGAAGAGCCGGTTTATCCATTGATGTGTGGTGTCTAATTGCCATTGTAACCTAGTTATAATCAACTCTAACGTGCCACTTGTCCACGGGTCTTCGATGGGTATAATATAGGTGTGGATAGATGATTGAGATTTCTCAACCCTCTGATCTGGATCAAACAAGGCGGCCTTCATCCAATCAAACCTAATTACCACAATTGCCTTTGATCTTTTAACAAGAGAGTGAGAGATTACTTTATTCCGTATCTTACAACGGAGACATAGGATTTGATACACTTTTACAAGATATTGTTTACATTTGTAATCATTTATTAGTACAAATTCATTGAAATTTAGTACTCATGACAATTCACTAATGGGTGTCTTAATTAATGATGGCCCTCGCTGATTAATAATGTACGTTCACTAATTGACATAATTGTTACGCCGTAACATACGTATTACATGTCACAGCAGTTTTGATATAGGCCCTATATAGTATTTATCACTTCAGGTAATATTATATCATGCATATAGGATCTAAAGTCATAATTCTATTGATATTGTGTCCGTTACAGGTTAATCTCCACCAGATTGAGTGTGTAGAGCTCGGGTGAAACTGTTACAATACACGGACAGATTATCCACCTATGAGGTACACCACGTAGTATTAATATAATTCTCCTCCCATACTTTTTAGGTAAATACACAATAGGGAATTGTAATTTTTGTTTCCTTATTTCCACAGGATATCTTAGGTGGTTTACATCGAGCTGCTGACAGATACGACTGTGCGTTTTTCTCCAAATTTAGAATGCAGAACATAGTGGAGCTAGCTGTGGATTATGCCAGGGTACGTGGTTTACACATGATCGGCGTTCATTTCTCACTATTACGTGTTTGTGATGTTACATGTGTCTGTCAGAAATATGAAAACGGTTACAGCGTGTTTTATGACTTACAGGCGTCTGATTGGAGTGCTTTAGACATTGTGTTAACCTACCATGGTAAAGACACCCTTCCTCACAGGTATGAACGACCTTTATGCCTAGCCATAGACTTATTTATACATATTTTTCATATAAAATATGTACATAATAATTTAACATTAAAAAATGGAATGATAAAAATATTTTTTAACAAAATAGGGTGATACAAATATAAAAAAAAATAATAAAAAATTGTCCTTTTTTAAAATAATTTAAATATACCGTATTTTTTGTATACTTGCAGGTTGTCGATATTGTGTAACTTCCCTGAGACGTGCTCTCCCCAGGAATACGTGTCCCTCTGACCAGCGGTTGACATAGACCCCTCAAAACCCCCTGTCCTGCCCTGGATACAGCATGCCTGGAGGGAGGTGGACTGGGTGGAGGACCCACGTGTTCAGGCCGTTATAGACCCCATACCTGATGACAAGGGGGCCTTTCTCTATGAGGACAACCCGCAGTATACTCCGTTCAGGTGAGTGCAGATCATCATACCTGTGAATTTACACCGAAGTGTGTTAATAAATTAAAAAAGAAATTAAATTCTGAAACATATATTATATGATTAAGTATTATTAATATTAATACATTATCTAGAATTCTAATATTGCTTAATACTACTAATAATGTTTAATACTACTACAGGGGAATAGAACTTAATCCTGTTCAGCTGGAGGCGTGGTATAAGTTCCGGGCAAATGAGATTGAGAGATCTGGCCAAGTGGACTACGCTCTGGAGATGATAAACCTGGGCATGGGCCGGAATGTACAGGTAGGAAGCCAAAGTAGTATGTTAGGAAGCCAAAGTAGTGAAATATATTACTACATGCAAGTATGAAATCCGAGACTGAGACTATGCTGACTATTATTTTGTGTCATATTTTAAGTTGTTTGCTATTTTGCCACTAGAATTTGAGTGAGTTGTACCATGATTTGACCACGCTGGACACACTGGTGTATGACTGTCACATTGACTACAGTTTCTCACTAAAAGATCTCCAGGACACACCTAACATTGACAAACTCAGGCTCATGATGTCCAGGGTAAGATTCTACACTTCTATACATCGATATAAATACATTTGATTCAAACAATGTGAAATGGTGCATATTACTTACAAATCCTATCGTTGATGTAATGTATATTTTAGTCGTCTCCTGAGATGTATGAGAAGAACGTCCACAATTGGATGATTCCGTTCCTGGAGCGGTGTGAGGACGAGAAGCCTGGTTCTTTCACCCCGCTCATCAACGACTACCTGGTGACTATGGCTAAGACTGACCTCACACTCTGTCTCAAGATATTCCAGCTCTCCAGGGCTGATGTGAGTTATCATAGTAGTATAAGATCTGTTATTCCATCACTAAACTATTACAAGAGAATAGTTTTTTATTTATATATACGTTGTACATTGTTCAGTCACAAAAATAATGTACCCGAGAAATGTCTTCATATATTTGAAACCCTAGAAAACAAACGTTTTTTCTGTCAAATTAGATAGGGTCATTATGGTTATCAAAATTTAACTATGTTTCAACCCTAAAAATCTATGTTTTAAGCGCTCGTAAAACTAAGCTATGCGTTAGCAGTTCACTTATTAATTATTAATATATGATTAATAATACATTCATAACTTACTGAATGTTTCCAGCAACAGACCCCTGTGATAGATGAGCAGACGACACTGATCCACATGGCTCTGGAGTGTATCTACGCCTGTGAATGGTGAGTAAATACCTCACAGTGGAAGGTTCATGGGTTCGAATACTTTGGCAAGAACGCTAAACCCCATTTGTCTTCTCTTGGGTGACAAAGACAATATATGAAGACAATGTATAGATTGGTATGAAATATATTGGGGTGTTATTCTGAGTTATGATGCAGTACAATGTATATATAGATCCAACCTCGTTTTGAGTTCCATTGATGATGTATCAATTTGTAGCCTATTGATAATAAAGAATGTTTTTACAAATATATATGTATTTTTAGTGATGATCAGTTGAGCGAGGCGTTTGGTATCCTGGAGTGTTTACCACAGAGAGGGTTTGGTGTCGTATCTAAACACGCCTCACGATTACACAACCAGGTGGATGAACTCGAGTGCCATCTTAGGTATAATACATTCTCATGAACACTTTGATTATGTCATGTGTGTTTTGCTTCTGATATTTACTGCTTCCTGAACGGTATGATTGCATTCTGTTTACTCCTTGTGTTTTCAGTGCAGCAGAAATTCTGGAAAGCAACCAAATGCCATTGAAGATATCGACTATTAAGGAAACACAGTCGAATGTGGATGACACAAAGAAGCTGTTCATCAAGATGACCAGGGTGGCTGTGAGAAAGTAAGCACTTCCATATATTTATTAAAATACCCTGTATAATGTACATTCATGTAGTTACAAAACACAGAGACTTGTCTTATTAGGTCGCCTCCTCTGAAGGAGAAAGAGTGGTTGAAGTTACTACAAGACATACTGACATTGAGAGACAAGGCTTACCGGTGTGTGGACTCCAATCTCTGCTATGAGGTAAGAAAACATGACAAATACATACATGTTCATACATCTTTTCACTTTCCCCTATCATGTAAATTGTCTACAATTGTTTTAATGTTTATATATATCTTGTAGATATTTGTGGAGAGTTTGCTGTGCTCCAGTAGCCATGAGAACATTGAGATCGCCGGTAAGAGGCTAGAGAGGAGTGTGATGGAGGCCAGGGAACCAGACTACTCACGACTGGAGGTGGACCCGTCGGTGCCCCAGTGTAAGGTGCCCTACTCCCGCTCGGTACAGCTTGTGAGGAACGCCGCCAGGGAATACTTAGACTCGTCTTCCTCTCTCACTGACGCCTGCATGGATCTAGCCAGGTTTGTAACCATATTTATCACTTCATAGAGCATGGCTAGACACTACTAAAATCCTTACAGCGTGCATTGTAAATACCGGCATTCTATTGGTTCTATTTCTTAAGTTTATTAAACGGTATGAAACTTGAAATTGTAATCATGAAAATTAATACAGTGAGAATTAGACCAATATTATGAAGGTTAATGTGGGAAGATTAGAATGGCAAAAAACTGGTACCATAAGAAGCAGTGAAAGAGATCACACACTAGAACTAATAAGAATACTGTATGTAGTTGTCCATGTTGATTACAGGGCATGTTTGAGTCTGCTGAGTGATATGCCGCCGGAGGTACAGGATGACTTAGACCTGATAGATGCCCTGGCCTTCCTCGATACATTCGGCGTCTCCATCCTGCCCAGACAGGTCCGCCTGTGTGAAGACAGACTGACTCTAATACTGAAAGCCATCGATGCTAAACAAAACACCTACAAGAAAACCAAGCTGGTATGCGAATCATACATAAATAATACTAAAAATAAAAATATAATATCCTCAATGTATGCATGCAGCACACAAAGAAGTCATATTTTTTGTATATATAACGTTTATTGCCCAAATAAGAACATTTAATTCATGATGTAACAGTAGTAAACATGATGTTAGTAGTATTGTGACAGAAGTATATATATATATTCACAGTTGTTAGAGCTGGGCACGTTGTTCAGGATTGGAGGAGATTCACAGATAGACAAAGAAGGTCATGTACATCAACTGATATCTCAGACAGCATTTAAGGTCAGTATCCATACCTATAATACACTTTATCACTCCCTCACCAGTATATATAATAAAGCTTTACTATAAATGTCAGACGCTGGGTATTTAACTATTTATCGTATCAGTTGAAGGATTACACCACGTGTTATGGATCATGTCAGCATGCCATGAAGATAGGATTCCCCCCCATATGAACGGAGTGTATGAAACTAGCGGAGGTGGAGGACTTTGAAAACATCAACGCCAAGTTAGTGTACAATCAGCTTCATCGCAGTATTGATTTATAATCAAAGGTAATGTGATGTGTTTATAATATTTTTTTTATTTGTTCGTCTCCAGGGCAGACCTGCTGGCCTTTGCTGTCACCCACTGTAGGGGTGAAATGATAGAACCCATACTGACGGCCAAGTCCAGGCTGGAAACACAGGTAAGCAAGCACATATGTGTATTAAATAATCTAAGATACCACCTGGAAAACCTCGAAAACCATTTAAATCTCCCTGCAGAGAAGCGTGTATATGTCATACCTAGATTGCCCAACTTGTGTCTAAGCATAAAGCACCCCAGTACCCCCAGTTGTACAAGAAACCCTCTGTTCCACTATGCACTCTCAACAGTTACAAATTAGCGGAATTTTGATTTCAATATTCTGTGGGAACCCAATATAACATTATCGTTACAACCTATGTCAATAATCGCATTGCCTCTGACATCCCTTATCCATCCACAGATCCTGTATGAGAGGGTGAACACTCAGATGGTGGACCGTAGCAGGCAGAGCCCTGAGGAGAGCCCCCTCTCAGCCATCGGGACCATACAGCCATATAGCAACAACGAGAAGTTTGAAGAACAGGGATGTCATCCCTTCTACAAGTCAGTTCTCGAGGATGCCCTCAAAAACAAGGTACTTTCCACATCTGCTAACCACTTATATCTAGTTGCTATTTTCAAAACATGGTTGTATGTACATGTATGATGCATTATTCACCCACAGACTGATGTAGACCTGAAGAACTATCGTATGGTTTCACAGGAGTTGGGCGAACTGAGCTTTAACGAGAGTGTCCTGAGAACGAGTCAGCTAGATGCAACACTGCCTGAGAATGAGGGTGCTTCCTTCAATGCTGAAGGTAAAGTGAAGCCTCCTGCATGTAGCTATATACTGCAAGGTTCTCCATGTAAGCTGGGCACTGGGTAAGATACCCGGTTAGTGAGACCTGAGTGCATACAATGATGACACCCACCTGGTCACTGAGCGTAAGCCAAAAATCTGGCTATAAGACACAATTGCACTACAATTTGAAATGGAGAGCCCTTTGGTCGTTTCTTGCTGACTGTGTACTTATTTCGTCTACATGTTTGTATTATTTATTGCAGTGCTGCTTCATCTTGCTGAGGACAACCTTCCCCTAGATCTCAGTCTGGGGTTGTCTTATCTCATGGCCCTACCTCAGGTACTACTCACATAATACTGCCCACATTATACATACAACACTACAACTGCCCGTTCTACTATGTCTTAAGTAGTACCACCTTTGATCCCTTGTGTGTATATGTATGCTAAGACTAGGATGTATATTTGTGGTGTTTTCACTTGTAGGAGACAGATGCTGCTAAGTGTTTTGAGAAGCTACCCAGGACAGCCACCAGCTTGCAGGCTGCCACATACTACTTCGCCTTACAGCTGTATAGCCGCCTGATGGAGGGCTCCGAGCCCCAGATCAAGTCCCAGTACCTGTACCCGCCCACTGAGCTGACACAGGGCATACTGGAACATGTGAACTGGCGGCGGGAGAATGGCAAGGACTGGCCGGCCGACCTGGCCCCTGTGGTGGACAAGCTGCTGTACTATAACGAGTTGTTGATAGATTTCACCCAGGCGCAGGAGTTAGGGGAGATGGGTGGACGTGGGGCGCTTTACCAGGGATACCGAGTACAACAGGTTGACCATACTAGGGCTGGCTATGTAAGATATCACATATCCGTTATCCATATATACTTGTATATGTGACATTATGTGCTTGTATCTACTTTGAGTTTACACCGTCACGTTTCTGTCCCTTTGTATTCAGTATGAGTTGTTTCTGGTATTTCTCCTATTTTAATTGTTATAACAACATGTGTCCCCAGGAGCCTAGAGGAGAGTGAATACAACATCTCTGTGTCACTGGCTAAGAGATACCACATACCGCTGTGGGAGGTCTACATGGCACACCTAGAGTTCCTCTTTGACTCCAGGTTAGGGTTCAGATTTATATTTTACTACACAATTATACACAGTAAATCTGTACACTGATTAATTTAAATAAGAGATTCTAATAACTAAGAAGAGTATATTAATGAAAATTAATCACACTGCCAATTAGTAAAATTACAGTAATTTACATACTACTACTATCTGTTGATATCAATATATGTTTATCTGTTCAGTGAGTTAAGTACGGAGGAGATTGTGTCGCGTGTGAAGCAGACCGGTATTCTCCCCATACTGAGGGAGCAGGGATCGGACTATGTAAGGAGCATGACCCAGGGAACCTACCCATCCATAGGGGGCTCCGACCACGACAGACTCCTGTGTTACTACAACCTCCTGGACGGATGTACCCTGGCTGGAAACTCTTCACCCGCTACACACATCAAAAACCTCATCGAGATCCAACAGGCTGCTCCTGGTGGGTATTAACAACACATACTATTTATAGCAAGTAGTATATGTCATGTATTGTTTATGTCCAAGGGACAGTGGTAAAATTCCTTGTATTTCTAAAGGCCTCAGTCGTAGACAGGTACCGTAAATTTTCTAACAAGAGACTTAAGCTTTTATAACTCAGTAACACCATATAACCCATAACGTACCCGTAGTCTTAGTAGACCACCGTTCCTAATATACATGTATATTATATATGTCTATATACGTTATTCTTGTTGTTTTGATTTTGCAGGACTGGACTATAAGAAGTTGACTGATGGTACACACAACCCTCTAGACGTGATCCGACCCATCCTCACATCAGACAATATACACTCCCTGGCTAAAGTGGCCAGCAAGATACCCCTCACGGTGAGTCTTTTGTTATCGATACATTGTTTGTTGATGTAATGTGCATTACATTAGTTCAAGGCATAATATATTTGTCTTATATCAAAAGGAATACATCGTAGGGTAAGATAATATAGTTTCACACTTATCTCTTCTAGTCTGTGTAAGCAGTGTATAAGCTATATCACCTAACTCACACACTTGTATTTGTAACAGAGTGGAGGCGTTATACAACCCAGTGTCGTGTTCTGTGCGTGGGCCATTCACCTGTTCTGGGAAGGACAAAGCGGAAAGAACGCAGCAAAGATCGCAACTGTAAGTCAAGCCGTGTTCTTGTTGCGATGTTTTGCCTATAGGCATGAATACTAATTTGAATGCATGTGTTATTAATAAAAAGATTTAAAAGAAGTCATATCGTAAGAAGCTGAAAACTACTAATGTATTCGTATTGAGATGAGTCTTATGTTTTGTTGTCTGTATATGGTATCTATTTCAGACATGGATCGAACATCCTCCCATCCGTTTTCTTTATATATATAATTTCTGTGTACGATAACTATTTTTGATACACACTTCAGGCTGACTGGTTACATCGCTATGAGGCGTGTGGTGAATATCTAAATAAGATGGTTCCTGATGACGTCATCCAATTCATCGATGGCATTACCTTGTACCACAGGCCTTAGACAAGGTATGGACAATAACAGCTACAGCTAGATAAAATATACTGCCATATTACTAGAACATCTATCATAAATTCTCTAATTGAATACACATCCATTTTAGCAGATGCACCTCCTATTTAGGCTTCATTTGACAAAAATATTTGACTTTGTTACTTAAATTAACAGCCATAAAAGACCAAAACCGAATTTCCCTTTCACTTTGCATAGTTACAAACTAAACAACTTGTTTCCTGTACCACTAATTAATATGTGATGTACTGTATAAATTGTTACCTCGACAGCTTGAGTTGGACTGTCGACAACAGATTGTCAACAGATCTATGAGGTTCAGCAGACAGCAGCAGGGAGGTGAAGGTGGCAGTAACAACAAACCAGCCGATGATGTTCACAGGTAACACATATATACGTTAATCTTATTAATGCTTATGAATGTTAATTTTCACTACTTCATTTCTTATATTATATGGAATTCTCTCTATTTTAATTTTCAATTTTGAAATTATACAATGTATATACAATAAAACTAGGATATTGCCATAAGCTAGAAATTTACAATTACATTAATATGTGTCCTTAAATTACACTAGAGTGTGTCTGTTAAGGATTTGATAAACTCGGTAACGCTGTAATATGTTCTACCTTCGTTGTTATAGGGATGTAGAAGGGTGGGACACTGTGATCCACCATCTGCAGCAGTCCTCTGACCACCTGGGTAAGCTGGACAGTCCTACACTCGTGTCATGGCTAGAGTCATCAGACCCTCTACTGCAACAGTACGCTAGGAGCTTTGACCTCTCCAGGTCTGACCCCACCAAGGTAAGGAACCCACTATAGAGTAGAGTACTAATGTTTATACACCTGTGTTGTACAGGTGTGTGCAAATACAGGTATATGTTATTACAGGTGTATGTTATTACAGGTACTGTAAATTTTCTAATAGAAGACACCTTTTAATTTTTCCGATTTTAAAATTCTTTATTTTTGCAAATCCTTGGTGGTGCCTCTTCTATGGGAGTACTTTTTCTTCTTGTATAACGGACTTTAAGTAACAATTATCAGGAAAATGTTGAAAAAGTAAAGCCTAAATAAGTGGTGTCTCCTATTAGAACATTTATGGTATCCGGTATTACAGGTGTTGCAGGTGTGTACATTGTCACATGTAGATATCATTAGGTGTATGTCTGTATTGTTACAGGTGGAGTCGTTGTTGGTGAGAGTGGTGTGTGAGGACCAGACCCCAGAGACAGTAGAGGAGGTTGTCCATGCTATCACAACTTCAGGCTGGGACACGAGTACAACCTATACCATGGCTATCACCAGACTGACACAGGCTATCAGGTAAGCTAAATAGCTAAAGCTAAAATCTAATCAAGGAGTTCCTGATGGATATTATTTGGGCCATAGTAATTGTGTTTATTAGACTGATCATTACTACGTAAGTTTTCATTATAAGTTAGTAACAAGTTCGTGCATATTTACGTACTTTGTGGACAAATCATGAAATACCCCAAAAGTTTTCTTGATGAAGGATGTGATAACGAACTTGGGAAAACTGTGTGAAAATTGACGAATTAGAGTATGCCCACAGCCTGCTAGTAGCATGGTACCGGTTATGATATGGATGTGTAACGATGTTACTCCGAAGTCTAATGATTAGTCTATATTTCAGGGGTGAGGTGGACTTGGACAGTTTACCAGAGGAACAAACCAGTATTGATGCCCTGAAATCAGTAATCGAACAAGTAGGAAAACACGAGGAAGAAGAGTAAGTTCTTTAACAAGTTGTTATAAACGTATTGCATAACATATATAGGTCATTAATTCTAACAATAAAGAGAAATAGTTTTAATAGTTTATTTAATATTCTAGGACATACTGCATGCATCATACATGTAACACTGTAAATAATATTCTAGTAAACTAGTAAAATTAGTTAATAACGTGTATATACATTGTTAATTCGAAACAAATCTATTTACATTAAATTGTTTGTGGTTATAATTTGCTATTGACAAGTGGCATATGTTGAACACAATCAGAAGCGTAAGTTAAGCATAACATCATTAATGTTATTCCTGTTACAAGCAAGGCACTATCTGAGTTTATTCGAGTCCCAGACAGGGGAAGGTGAACCACTCTTTGGGGCTCTCAGGACTGGACCAGGAGGAGCCAGGGGTTCCTACTCCATACCGTACCCTGTGTCTGTGTGTGTGCAGGGGGGAACTGTCACAGGAGGAGGGTGGGTAGGGGGTGTACTCTCCCTTGTCAAGGTGTGCCGTGGTAAATACATCACTATCCACACTGTCTGTGATGGACAGGGCCAGGCCTGGTGATCTGTCACCTCCTAGACGGTGTGGTGACGGGGGACACAGGGAGGCCCAGGGAGGACACGCCACAGGGGGTAGAGAGTCATCATCAAGGCTCACATTCTCAGTCTCCTCGCTTGACACACCCTCCAGTCTCCTCCTTGGACAGTGCAGCAGCTCGTAGGTGGGTGGTAGGGTTGTTGAGAACACACCCCCAGGACTGGTGGGTTCCCTGGGTGTAGATACAGTAGGTATCCACACGTAGTCACCCTCTCCTGTGTGATACGACATCCCAGAGTAGGACCAACTGTCTGAGGGGGAGGAACAGCTACTGGAACTTGTACTACTAGCAAGGACCAGGCTGCTGGTGGAAGTAGTACTGGATAGGCTGGTGTCAGTGCTGGTAGGTCTAGAAGTGATCTTCTTCACACTTCGTCTAGTGAATGGTGTCTTAGGCGGTCTCAGTGTGACAGGGCTGGCTATCTCGCTTCTGGACCCACTGCTGTGGTGTCCTAGGTAGATCCGGGACCTGGGGCAGGCGTAGTCATGATGGGGTGACTTGGGCTTGGGAACACTCCGGTACTGGCGTTTGGTCTTGTTACGCTGGTTGTGGAACCAATTCTGTAAAAGAAAACGGAAAAATGGTAAGCAAATGTGGAAAATCGCCATTAGACTTGGAAAACATTGGAAGACATAGGAAATGCTTGCTCATTGTAGCTAAAATTATATTTAAATCACAATGACATGACCAAGTTAATATGGAGGTTACTGTTACTCACCAGTATAACCTGTTGTGGCAGACCCAGCTCTCCAGACAGAACGTTCAGGTTGTCAGGATCCAAGTAACGAGTCTCAGCGATGGCAGCCTTCAGTCTGCCCTGTACGGCCAGTGTAAGCAGTGCCCTGGCCTGTCTACGGTTGTGTCTACGGGACCGGGGGGTGGCACACACGGGTGTAGAGACGGGGGTCTGTGGGGGTAGAGACATCCCTACCGCCCTGTCTAGCTGTACTGAAGGAACAGTCGAATATGTTGCCAAGTCGGTAGATCTGAACTGGGCAGGCATGATTATTTAAGTAGTAGTATAGCTAGTTGTAGTAGTATGAGCTGCGGTAGTAGTGCAGAGGCTGTAGTGAAGAGGATCCTTTGATGTCGTCACCAGGGAAGTCCCCCACTCTAACCCGAGAAGTCACTCCCTACCGGGCTCTCTGTCATCCCAGTAACTGGGTTCCTGGAAACCACTAACACAGAGTGGGTCCAGCATTATGATTGGTAGAGGGGAAGCCACTACAACACTTCTGAGTTTGTTTGATAGGACACAAATAATTTAGAGCTGAAATGCTAACTGGGCAGGCATGACTCTCAGTCCACTGTTTAAGTTGGTTCCGTGGAAGCCACTTCAACACATTTGCCCATTGTTTACAAAACATTACAAGGCGCCTTTTCTAATTTGTAATCGAAGCCATAGAACTGTGATATTTTTATATCCTTGTTTTACAGGGCCATAAGTGTGTACTGTGGGTGTAACATTTAACTGATGTGTAACAGTGTTATATATATACTGCATATTGTAGTGGAGAGTTGGTGACCAGTGAGGATGTCATGTCTCTACTCAGACCGTTTTGTACAGACACGAGTGTCTCTGTACAGGAGAGGATGGACATACTACAAGTACTGGAACAGGTAACCATGACTACCGTAAAACAGTGTAAACAACCAGGATAGTCTCCTGGAAATTATGTGATGTAGTAACACAATTCAATCTTAATAATATTCTATAATATAAGTAGTTTTGGTTATGATCATAACAGCAGATTTACCGGTATTCCCAATATTCCAGTATTGTTTTTTCATTTAAATTTATTTAATAATAATAATAATGCCTTTTGTTTTTCATGTATTCAGAGTTTCCACCTGGCCGAGCAGGACCTTGTGTTACTGATATTGTACAGATCTCAGGCCACAGTGTCGATGGCTTGGCCACAAACACAGGTAACACACACTATGTATCTAATACACAGTCTAACAAACACCATCTAAATGTTTCTAATACTGTCACAGTATCATATAGTCACACCGGTGGTTTTAGTGTGTGAATGCTGACACAGGGTAACATACAGTAACCTGTAATAACACCTGGCCACGCATAAAGTGTTATAACAACTACGTGGAGCACTGGGTAGTGGTCTACACACAATAACTGTTTTACATACGTTTTATAAAGACAATACAGTCTATTAGTGTAGTGTTCTATGTAGTAGTATATTCAGTATATTGTTATTCTATTTATAGTTGCGAGAGGAGGATGTGAGTAGTGAGCGTTCACGCCTCGTACTACTTCAGTCACTACTGGACAGCAGTGACACTGTACTACACTTCCTGGCTGTGGTAGACCTACTAAAGGACTGGCCACAGATGGCAGACAAACAGGCTCAGTAAGTATTCTACTCATCTTATCTCACTCGAAATACTACTCGTTCTATCTCACCTAGTATACTGCTCGTTCTATCTCACCCCGTATACTACTCATTCTATATCCCCCAATATACTACTCCTTTAATCTCACCCAATATACTACCCAATCTCGGTACCCTACTAACTCTTTGTGGACGTATACTTGTATTAGAGTAGGGTTTTATTGGGAATTCCTTGGTCAGAACCAAATGTAATTAAGTGTAGCAGTAGTATGTGATACCCAAGAGCTCGGTTTCCCATGCATGTAAGACTGACTCTACCCTGGTGGTGTTATAATCTAATTATGACGCCTTCCGTGGTCTTGTTTGTGTTCTGAGTGACTAGGCCTTCCCCATGTACATTAGTCTACATTAGTACTCGTGACATGTCACACAGACAAACAATGTCATGTGTACCGGTAATCACTGACGAAAGTCACAGTGATACACAGCAGTAAACAGGTACTACAATAATGCCGTAAATTCTCAAATTGAAGACACACTTTATATTGTTTCAGATGTTCTTGTTTAACGTTTGCGGTAGGGCTTGTATTCTATTGTCTTGTAACACTAAACAGTTCCTCTACTGCACCCAAAATGACCATGTCGTTTATCCTTAATCAACCATGACAGCTTATTTACCAATCCAGAACAAGGAACCCACAACAGGCTCGGTGTTTGTTATCTCAACCCAGACTCCTGTTACCCCTGGGTACACTTTTATATGAATCACCCACCCATGATACCATACAAACTTATTTTATACTGTGATCAATACTAAACCAAACAACAGCAAATAATGAATATTTTGTTGACCACTCCATTGTATTAATGATATTGATGATGATATGCATGTTCATGTATATTTATTTACGGTGTATTTTCTATATTAACTGTGTTGGGAATTTGTACAAAAACAGTCTATATTATTTGTTATTCTCCCTCCACCAATCATAGCCTCTCTCTCTCTTTATTACAGGACGAGTTGGTCTGAGGTGCTAGTAAAGATGGTTGAGCATACCCAGTCAGACTGCTGTGATTCTGTGTATACGATAGTAGCCAGTTTAGAGGAATCCACGCCACTCTCACTACAGGTTAGAATAAACACCTATATAACTGTGTATTACCTGAATATATACAGCTATATACTGATATGTGCTAAAATATGGTATAAATATATTATGGGTGTACCGAAATTCCACTCACTACTCTATATGACTCATTATTCACTCGACACTCTAGGCAATAGCGTAACGACTGATAAGTAAACTTCAGGTTTGGTGCATAATAAAATATATATTTATTATCAGAATAATCATTATGAGAACAATAATGGTTACCATAGAAACGAGTATATACATGAAGGCGCGATAACGGGCCTGTACTATGGCAATAATGATAAAGTAAAAAAATATATATAAGTCCCCTGCAGGGGTAATCTCGATGAGAATAACAATGCAGTGACAATCGAATATTGAAAACAAATAAATAAGATAAAATATTGATTGTGCAGATAACACCCTAATATACATGACGTAGCCGTAGCAACGGAACGCTGTGACAAAAACTAAACATGTGCAAGGTGTGTGTGAAGTGAGAGTGGTTGGGGTTGGTGGATGGTACTTTTAGAATGAGGACAATATAGCGCAAGATGTATATGTCTCATGTGCCTAGCTATAGGGGGCCTATATGTAGCCCATCATATGAATGGCTCATATAGTTAACCGTGACAAGTGGCAGGGGAACTAGTGTGATAGCCGGGGAGTGTAGCGGAACATGATTAGTGGTGAAGGTCGTAAGCGTATTACTCTAAGTGCGTCCGTGAACAATGTGCTGGCCTGGTTCTACATTCTGAATCACCATGCCTTAATTACTCGTATCTATACTACTACGGTGGGAGTGTGTACTACTCTATGTTTTATGTACTACTATGTGTATGTTATTTACAGAGTGTGGAGGCAGTGTACCGGGCTCTAGAGGGTGTAGGAGAGGGTGTGACAGGGGCTAAGTGTGTACTGTGTACACGAAACACCACCCTGTACAACACGGCTATAGAACAGCTCAACACCGCCACACAGGTACGTCATTACACGTCATACTACGTCTTATTACGCCATATTACCTGATTCGATGTATAACTACCGTCACCACACCACGTTTTACTATCTCATATTACATCAGTCCAAGTCATACCACGCCAGGCATCACACAGTTGTGTTGATTACCTCATTAAGATTGAACAAGCTGAATTCTTGTGTGGCTGAGTTTTAGGCTTCACCGTGTAGAGATATTTACTGTGAAAAATATTCATACAGAGAGTTCTAACTTTACTTTACAAAAGCTGTTGCCTATGTAAGGGTAAAGCAACTGTACCCGCAATGTTTTTTTTCGAGATGTGCAGGCTTAGCGTGATAATAATTGACTGGTGTTTTTATGTGTTGGGGGTTTGATAATTGCCCGTTAATGAGATCTACTTACCTATATTAACACTACAGAAAATGGGGTCCTGAGGTTTTGTCTACCAATTAGCTTATTAACACCCATTTTACAATCATTATATCCCAGGTGTATGTAGGTTACACATGATATTCAATAGGTGATAATGACTGGTAGTAGTGATAGTGCTAATACTGCTAGGTGTGGGTCATAGCGAGGCTGAAAACATTACACTCCAAACTTACTAATACACATAAAACACTTTACCATTCATGCATGCTACAAACTTGTGTAACTAATTTGGACTAAATTCTATTCTCCTCGGAAAATTAATAATCATTTGAAAGACAAGTCCTATTAGATAATCCCTCATGGAGGCCCCAATCTTGGATAAACCCAGATGTAGTATACATTTATTAAACTAAATACTATTGACTGATTTTTGCTTGTCCAATACTACATAGTGCAATTATAAACTTTATATTTTGGTTGTTTGTTGACAGGCGGAGGCCGACGACACCCTGTTAGAGCTGATCCTCAAGCGCCATCTGGTGTCCAACGTGGTGAGATCTGTATACTACCGCCCCCTAGTGAAGTATGTCTTATCCCACCAGGCGATGTACACGGGTTACCCGCCCTACTACCTGGATGTGGAGATCATAGCCAATCAGCTTAACCAGGCTGGACACGACACCGAGGCTTCCTCTCTGATTACAGAACACACTATCGAACAGGCATCTATGTCGTTATATATACAGAGATATATTGAGATGTCATGATTATTTAGGCCAACTGAGATAAACCAAAACACAACCCATTGACCGCTTTAAATAGTATTAATCGTTAGAATCAAAATTATCCAATCACGGAAATTCAACTGATACTCATCTAGCTGAATACTTAAATAACGACGACTATTGTTTGACTTTACTACATGTATATGGTTGTCTTTATGTCACCTACGACCTAACAAGTCTTAATAAAATAATCAATTAAAGCTATATAACTTTGGCATGACTCAACCAAACACGTTATAGAATGATCATAGGCTATATATAGACTAAAGTTTTTATTGTGGAACACTTGAATAATATACATGACGTCAGACCTGTGTATGCTGTTTGTACATAATATGTGTATAATCATTCGTTTCACAATAGCATAGTCTATGAGATGCCAGTTTGCAATACCGGATTGATAGAGCAATGGATATACTGTTTGACTGTATTTGGTTCAATAATATAC
>CAXAKH010000034.1:0-22642 GCA_963969325.1 Lycopodina hypogea | reverse complement strand
TTTTAGTGTGTGTGTGTGTGTGTGTGTGTGTGTGTGTGTGTGTGTGTGTGTGTGTGTGTGTGTGTGTGTGTGTGTGTGTGTGTGTGTGTGTGTGTGTGTGTGTGTGTGTGTGTGTGTGTGTGTGTGTGTGTGTGTGTGTGTGTGTGTGTGTGTGTGTGTGTGTGTGTGTACAATGCCAGGGATCACATTTGTGGTGAATGCTATTGTCAAATATTGAATAAAGAATTAGTACTAGGATAGTCCCAGAAAGAAGCTACTGATCTGGACACTGATTAGCTTGATGCTCACTCAGTGATAACTCTCCATCAAAGTCTTGTAGGTAAAGGATGGATTAATTTGTTCTCTCTAGAAATGATTTGACAACAGTATATGGACAGAGAGAATGAAGACCTGCGGTAGCTAGGTAGATAGATACATGACAATACCAACATGAAATTTTCATCCCCTGGGGTGTGGCCATTTGGTAATTTGGCCACTCCAGCTGGTATGATAGAATGAGGTCACTGCTGACATACATTGGCAGCAATGGATGGGCCCAGCAAAGGTTTCTGTTATTAATTTTGTTCGAAGTATGGACTGTACAATTCTCAACAGAAGTTAGAGGTTGTGTCGTATGTTTGCACAGGCATCATCCATAGGTGGGTGTGCCCATCTGGTGAACTTTCGTGGAACAGACACTATAGCCTCTCTTGTCACTGCAAGGTTGGCACACCACACACACACACCGCACACACACACCACACACACACACACACACACACACACACACACACACACACACACACCACACACACCACACACACCACACACACCATACACACACACTCTAACAGCTGAGCTGTGAGATGTCAGTTTACACTCTTGTTTTTGTCAGGAACTACTATGGCTGTGATAGTGCTGGATTTTCTATACCTGCAGCAGAACACAGGTGTGTGTGGTGTGGTGTGTGTGGTGTGTGAATGTTGGTGTGTTCGTGCATGTGTATGTATGTATGCACAGTGTACTTGTGTGCTGTGAAGGGGTGTGGTTTCATCAAATATAAATGTAATATATCTTCAAACTTTGTTTACTGGCTGTCAAAGTGCCACATGAAGCCCCCAAGTGATATTATGTGTTGCAAAACTGTTTGGCCATTGAATGACAAATTTTAAACTTTTTATGTACATGTATTTGTAGTACTAGAGGACCATTTGCAGCTTTGCCTGCAGGGTTGGCAATGCTGTGGTGTTCACTGTTGTGGCAGCATCTTACAATAGTCCATGGTGTGTGTGTGCATGTGATATGTTGTAAGAAATTGTTGAAGACTATTCAAAGTTGACTTTTCATCTAAAAAAAGTTGCACTCCATTTCCTACACTCAATTATAAATCAATAAATTGTTGAGAATTTCAAGGTGGTCAACATTTCTTATCTTGTAATCTAAGGATCTGTGGAGGGCTCTGTGGAGATGAGAAGGGGTACCAAGTATAGATGAAGCCACAAATCCAAGCCAGTTGATGAAAACTGGTTCCTCCGATCTTGACCCCACTTTCCTCAGAAACTGGCATTTTCCCCCCTCCTTTCCCCATTTCATTGGCACAGTAATTCATCATTTGCTATGTAAAACCTTGTTCCTTTGTATTCTGCAAACTTTTATTCTCAAATAACAACTGACTCTGATTGCACCACCAACACATGGGAAACCTGGAGACATGTATTTAACTAACCAAATAGAGGAGTGATTTACTTATTTAATTTTTAAAATTCCATTCTTTTCGAAATTAACTATATTGTACCCTCAAAATTTTGTTGTGCAGGATGGAATATTTATCTGGGAATTCTGTACTCAATTTTTGTTCACCATAGAATGCAATTTCCCTTAGGATTTCTCAATACAGCTGCTCCAAAGGACAATTCCCATGCAACTTCCCAAGGGCATTTCAATACAGCTTCTCCCATTAGTCATCCTGAAATGGCCTTTTTTAGTCACTTTTGAATATTTATCTAATTAAATTTTTATCTTCAATTCAGTCAGCAATTGATCATGACTCTATCAATTAATAATAATTCAATGGGCACAACATTTTTTTTTCTTCTGGCCAGTGCATGTAATCCTTGAGTCAACAACACCATTGTCCACATTCCTTCTTTCTCTCCCTTTTCTGTGCACAAAATTCCCCATTTTAATCTTGCAAAGTGAGGCTCTATTCCAGGTCCTGGTTCATTGGCTATTGTGGTTATGTCACCAAAACTCAACCACCTATCCACAGAGGGTTGCTGTTTATCAGAGAATTCTGTAGTTAATTTTTGTTATCATGTATTAAACTGAGTGTGCACTGAACTGCCAAGAGTATTCAACTTCCCTAAGGGCTTTTCTACAGCTGCTCCCATTAATTAGCCTGAAATGGCCCCCTTTTTTTGGCCACCTTTGTCCATTACAACCTGGATAAGTCTTCTCCAAATTTGAAAACCCATGAGGGTGGAGTGTTTGATTTCCATTCATTTGATACCACTCTTGACTCTGTAGCTTCTAAAATGAAGGAATGTATAGCGAACACACACACACACACACACACACACACACACACACACACACACACACACACACACACACACACACACACACACACACACACACACTTAGAACTTAGAACTTAGAAGCTGCCCATGGTACGAAGTACCATGATGGCAGTGTCCTGGATGAATCCAGGACCAATGGCAATAAACTTAGCTTATGATGGCATCACACAGAAATGTTGGTGTCTGGTCAGATCTCCTTGTTTTCGAAATTTCCTTCCACAGGCACAACTAAGTGTTCTTAATTCAGATTGCTTGTTAGCTGAACAGGTGTTCCATCGCCTGGATGTTGAAATTTTCTCTACACCATCTAAACACAGATGAAACCACCCCTTCCTGTCCTGGCACAACTCATACCATCTATCATACACACCAATTGCCTGCAAATCCACTTTCAGAACATCCCTCCACCTCTTCTTTGCCCCGTGGCATGGTCTCTTCATGTTAAGCTCCCCAAACAACAATCTATTTGGAAGCCTTTCTTCATCCATGCGACCCACATGACCCAGCCATCTTAAACGCTGCTCCAGAATGATATCAGAGATGGAGTGCTGCAAGCCAAACCTATGTGATAGGCTATGAGATGTTAATCTTTCATTCCATTGCTGGTACCTCGTCACACCCAGGATTGTCCGAATACAACGGTTATGAAAAGAATTCAAACGTCTTGTATGCACAGCCTTCATTGTCCAAGTTTCAGCTCCATACAGTAATACAGCTAGAACAACTGCCCTATACATTGCTCTCTTTGTGGCCAATGAGAGGTCTTGTTCTTAAATACTGGCACCCTCAAACATCCAAATGCTCTAGCTGCTCTAGCAATTCTTCTAGTCACCTCACTAGTGATCTCCCCATCTCTTGAGATGTTAGCACCCAAGTATGTGAAGTCCTGGACTACGTCCACAGAGCCACCCTCCACCTGCACTGGTCTGACATCACTCTCATTCAATCCCTCACCAACAACCATCCCTTTTGTCTTCTCAGTACTCACAGTCAGCCCCCATTCACTTGCCACTTTTACAAACTCTGCTGCTACTGACTCAAAACTATCCCGAGAGGTTGCATACAATGCCACATCATCAGCAAACTGGGACTCAGTTACTCTCATCTCACTCAATTTAGACTTAGCTGTGCGGTCCCCAACCAACTTCCTACCATGCTTATATAACACACTCACTCCTGCACCACTACTCCTATTGCGCCAATCAGCCACCATAGCACTAAAGTAGATATTAAATAATGTGGGTGCCAGGGTACATCCCTCCGTAAACCATTCCGGACCTCAAACCTATCAGTTACAGTCGAACCCACTCTAACCTCAGCATGCATCCTCTCATGGAAAGACTTCACAACATTCAACATTTTTTCTGGCACACCATACTTCTCTAGGACCTTCCATAGGGCTTGCCTGGGCACTGAATCATAAGCCTTCCTCAAGTCTACAAACAACACATACAATGATTCACCATGTTCCCTCGCTTTCTCCACAAGTTGTCTAGCAACAAAAATCATGTCTGCACAACCACGTCCTTTCCTGAACCCACTCTGTGACTCTGGCAGAATTTTTCAGCAATCACTTGCAATCTTCCCTGTACAATTCTGCCTAGTACCTTCCTTACCACATCCAACAAACTTATTCCACGCCAATGGTCACACTGCTTCAGGTCACCTTTCTTTGGGATTGGAACAACTACTGCGTCCTGCCAGTCTCTCACCACTTTACCTTCTTCCCACACCTTCTGCATCACCTCCAGCATTCTATCCCACAGATCTACACCACCATGGAGGATTAGTTCAGGAAGGACACCAGACTTTCCTCCTGCCTTTCTCATCTTCAATTTGGTTAGAGCCTGCATCAATTCCTCTTCAGTTGGTGGCATATCCAAATCCAAGTGTGGTGGGAGTAGTGGCAGAGTGTCAATCACTTCATCATTGAATGCGCAGGGTATGTTAAGTATCTTTACAAAATGCTGATGCCATCTGGCTCTTACCTCCTCGGGACCCTGAGTCAAACTTCCATTTTCTTTCATGACAGCAGTGGGTCTTGTTGGTCTTCTTCCAGCATGAGCCAGCTGCAACTTCCTGATACTCTTCCACCTTGTGCAACCATCCTTTTTTGCAGCTTCCCCCTCCTTGGCAACCCTGCATATCCATTCTTCCTTAGCATTGTCCACTGCAACCTTTACCTTTCTCTGATGTCTCCTAAACTCTTTCCGGTTGGCTGAAGTATTGCACTGTATCATCCTCAGGTGAGCATCATCCTTGGCTTTGATCAGAGGTGACAACAACTCCTCACTATCCTCAAACCAGTCTGGTTGCTTCCTCTTCCCTCTACCAACTACTGCAGCTGACACAATACAAGACTTAGAGCATCCCAGTTGCACTCGATGGAATCTCCAGCTCTGTCACATACAAAAATAACCTCTGTACTGCAGCTGGAACCCACTGAAAACACACACACACACACACACACACACACACACACACACACACACACACACACACACACACACACACACACACACACACACACACACACACACACACACACAGATTAAGAGAGCTATTTATAAGTAGATCGACATGCAAGCTATATTATATGTGTGACTGCTACATGTGCATGTATTAAGGTAGTTGTGGCTACCGGAGGTGAAATAAAGATAATCATGTTCACACTTTGCCTGAGCAATGTCATTTTACAGCTATATCTGGTGTGTGTGTGTGTGTGTGTGTGTGTGTGTGTGTGTGTGTGTGTGTGTGTGTGTGTGTGTGTGTGTGTGTGTGTGTGTGTGTGTGTGTGTGTGTGTGTGTGTTTCAGTGGGTTCCAGCTGCAGTACAGAGGTTATTTTTGTATGTGGTCATGATGGTGGGCCTTTGTGTGTGTGTATGGGAGGCAGTCATGGTTGTTATTTATGAAATACATTTCTTCCCCTTTTTTTCAAAGTACCATAACGACTTGGACTCGATCAAAGGAAGCAGAAGCATTTAAGAACATGCTGACCAAGGTGATGAGACTGAGTGATGCTGTGTTAGTGTGTGTCATGCTCAAGCTAACATTAAGTTATCCATTCTGTTTTGGTTAGTGTTTGCAAGTGCTACTTCCTTCTTTCTCCTGGGTCATAATTGCATTTTTCTCACTATAATTGAACCTGTTGGGGGCACTCTAACTAGCTGGGCCATCTTGCTAATTAATGACACCTTTCTTGCCCCGGACAGGACCACTCCCTCCCATGCCACTGTGGCATGTTGGAGTGCACTCTATTGTTCCTGATTGGAGGTAATTGGGAGGTTAGGTTGATGGTGGTCCTCAATGGTTGGTGGGCACAGTAATGGATTGTACATATGTTTACAGGGTCTTAAAAATAATTTATAATAGTTTAATTGTGTATTTGGTAGACTTGTGGAGTTACGACATACATATTGAACTGTTTCTGTATTTGTGCAGTTTGACACTGGGTCTGTGGCTGTGGTGAGTGACAGCTACAACATTTGGTAAGTGCTCTCTCTCTCTGTGCGTGCGTGTGTGTATGTGCATGTGTGTGTTGCATTCATTTAAAGGTGTCTACATTCCCCAACCCACTGCTGTGTTTAACTGTGTGTCATGAAGCTATCCATTAAGCCTAGCACTAGTAAGGCCTGTCAGAGGAAGTAGTAGTGGTGAGTCTATTTCAATTGTCTTACCTCTGTTCAATGCACACCACAGGCACGCACACACACACACACACACACACACACACACACACACACACACACACACACACACACACACACACGACTCTTGCTTCACTTGTATCTAAATAGTTAGATAATCTTGTGAGCGAGTGTGGTAAGATATCAGTGTGGACTATTGTTGTATGTGCCGTCTAACTGTGCAGGGATGCGTGTGAACATATCTGGGGGGAGGAGCTAAAGGGTCTCGTTGAACAGAGGAGCAAGTCTGGTATGTACTTCCATCCACTCAGTGTGTGTAGCTGCGTGCACATGCACCTTCACCCTCCAGTGGGTGTGGCCTGCTCATAGAGTGACACACCCTTCCATTGGGTACCAATACAAACATGTCTATATGTTGACTGAAATAAATATGTTTCTTGAACAAAACAATAGAAACAAGATTATTCTAAGTAGCTGTCCCATGGGAAACCGCAGCACTGGTGTTCACACAATGACGCTATGCACCCTCAAACCTGAGACCCCTGCCCTGCCCTGCCCTGCCCTGTCCTGCCCTGCCCTGCCCTGCCCTACCCTGTCCTGCCCTGCCCTGCCCTGCCCTGTCCTGCCCTGCCCTGTCCTGCCCTGCCCTGCCCTGCCCTGTCCTGCCCTGCCCTGTCCTGCCCTGCCCTGTCCTGCCCTGCCCTGCCCTGCCCTGCCCTGCCCTGCCCTGCCCTGCCCTGCCCTGCCCTGTCCTGCCCTGTCCTGCCCTGCCCTGCCCTGCCCTGCCCTGCCCTGCCCTGCCCTGCCCTGTCCTGTCCTGCCCTGCCCTATATAGTACCTGAGGGCTGTGTTGTCTACCCACTATCACAGCTGGGCAAAAATAGACTAACTTTTTTTTATTGGAAATCCATAAGTTTTCTAATCCTTGTTGGTAAGGTGAATTAGATCGGACACCTCAATCATGTGATACCAAGTTACAACACAGAAAAATACCATCAGTCATATTTTGTTGGTGACACAGTTCTCCCTTTCACTTCATTTCTCTAAGGTTACATTATCTCTGACACAGAATTAGCAGCTACTGTTGTGTTGTGTGCTCAAGAGGCACTTACACAAACCTAACAACTGAACCTCCAGGGGTCACCACCATAACTTTTGAATCACTTGCAGCAAATAATGATTCATAATTTATGTTGGGCACAAAGGGAGATCTCAATCGACCAATTTAAATGGTTTTTATATGAACTGTGGTAAAGTTGTGGCAACCTAAATCAGTATGAAAAGTATTTTGAATAGTCAGTGAAAATATTAATTGAATTCAAAATCAACTAGAAAATGAAATGGAGCATAGCATGCAGTGCCTCTAACATTTAGGAAATAAGTTTAAAAATATAAATCGAATAATAATTAATGAATTTTGAGCCAAAGTTTTCCGATTAAAAATGCTTTCAATTTTTTTTTTCTCACTTCGGGGTAACTTTGATGAAAATGATTAGAAGTTTGAACTGGATCTAGGTCAAGCCACTCTCTGTGTATGTACATTCTAGTGTGCTTTGGCTCTCTCTGATAATGTGAAGATTAGTCTGTGCAGTGAAAACACCTTGGTCAGGTCATGTTACACTCTCCCAACTGAACTGTGTCAGTTCTCATGGAGACTCAACCTCTCACCTCTAATACAGACAGAGGGAGTAGCCATTTTGTGGTAGATTTATCTCTAAATGACACACATCAAACACTAGTTACTAACACATACTGCGTTAGTAATGATTCATTGCTCATGCCAGTGAGCTCATGGGACAGACACAAGGGGTGCTGCTCATATCACACCAACTGCCATTCAGTCCAGTGCTTTACCCCCACAAGGGGTGCTGCTTGCATCACTCCAACTGCCACTCAGTGCAGGGCTTTACCCCCACAAGGGGTGCTGCTTGCATCACTCCAACTGTCATTCAGTGCAGTGCTTTACCCCCACAAGGGGTATACTTGCATCACACCAACTGCCACTCAGTGCAGGGCTTTACCCCCACAAGGGGTGCTGCTTGCATCACTCCAACTGTCATTCAGTGCAGTGCTTTACCCCCACAAGGGGTATACTTGCATCACACCAACTGCCACTCAGTGCAGGGCTTTACCCCCACAAGGGGTGCTGCTTGCATCACTCCAACTGCCATTCAGTGCAAGGCTTTACCCTCAGCAGCAGTTTGGTGGTCATCGCATCCAAGTGGATTTCAGGCATTTCCACCTGTCTGTCTATCTCTCTGTCTGTTTCCAAACTCCTCCCACAGTTTTGGACCAATTTGAATAACACTTTTTTTTTTGGATATGTGTAGCTAAATCCTGAAGACATAATAGGCCAATTTCCCCCCCCCCCCCCCTGGTGGGGGAAAAAGGAATTCAGACTTTCCATACAAAAAGCCTACAAAGACCATGGCCCAATGGTTAAGGCACAGGTTTCCAAGATCAAGATCAGTGGTTTGATTTCCCTGGACTGTTTTTTTCCCCTTCTTCTTGTCTTTTTTTTTTCCCCTTCTTCTTGTCTTTTTTTTTCCCTTCCCCCCCTCCCTTCCCTTCCCTTCCTTTGCACGGGTGTCCCAAGCTGAAATTCAGGCATTTTCCATGTATTTGTCTGTTCATCTGTGTTTTATAGTATATATCTAAGTAACTGAGTTTTTTTTTCCTTACAATTTCTTCTTCTTTTACCATTTTCCCCCCCTCCCCCCCTCCCTCCCTTTTCTCTAAGCTATTAGTCAAGAGGAAACATGTACTGTATTGTTGATGCATTCATCATTCCCATTTCAGTTCCAGAAGAGGTATAATCTCAGGATTGTAGCTAATGTATGGCTCATGGCTCAATTGTACCTTTTCCAGCTACTATTAAGTTGTAAGTACTTGTGGTAGTCACTATGTGTCAGTGCATGTGCTGTGGGATGGGCAGACTGCCTTCAGTGAACTTGATAAGCTGTAGCTGTCACTTGTCCTCACTGCATGCACTGTCACATGATACTGTGCCTGCCACCACAGACAGGAGTGCAAACAGGTGGCCAAAAGGAGAGGATTGCTCATGCATTAATACTTCCTTCAGTGGAAGAGTTGTTTTGTCTCCACATTTGTGACCATAGAAATATATTTAATATTTTGTTGTTTCTTTTTATTTTTTGTTTATATTGTTGTTGTTGCTTTAGTAAACACATTTATGTGCAGTATGTTGGTGTTTGCTCTCTCCATGTCCACTGCCATGTGGTGTGCCAGGTGCAGGTCCCCTTGTGGTGAGGCCAGACTCTGGGGACCCCGCCACCGTGGTGATCAAAGTTCTGAATATCTTGGGCTCAAAGTTTGGCACAACAGTGAACAGCAAAGGCTACAAGATGCTGCCTCCATGCATAAGGGTCATCCAGGTGAATCTATCTACTTATGATGTGATAAGCTTTTTTAGTTTGGCACAAATAAAAAATTCAATGATTCTGTTAAAATTTAATAAATGAAAAGCCAGTCTAACTGTTGTTGTATCTGGTAAAGTGCCAACTTTGCCACTGATATTTTCAATCTATTTCTCAGCATGCCCTCAACACTTGGTTTGCTTTGCTGGTGCAGTGGATATAATCAGTGGGTCATGCTCTGCTGTAATGATTGCCATTGCCCTCAACTGTTTGATGTTATTTTTGTTGTCAGGGAGATGGTATAAATTTTAACAGCATTGGCGCAATCCTTGAGCGAATGAAGAAGGAGAAGTGGAGTGCAGACAACATTGGCTTTGGCAGTGGAGGGGCCTTGTTGCAGAGGCTGGATAGGGACACTCAGAAGTGTGCCTACAAGTGCAGCTATGTGGTCATCAATGGAGAGGGAGTGAGTTATCACGCCTCTCCCCCCCCCCCCCCCCCATGTCTCCCACTGAGAATAGATATTTGTGGCCATGCCCAGTGTCTAGAAAGGAAATATAGAAATTATTAGATGCCTCTAAGTTGATGCCGTACAGAAACAGCCTTTTATAACCACACACTAATAGGTAATAACATACGCATCCTACTGGAAGACCATGTATGAAGTATCATGGCACCATTATTTGCTAGTGGGAGTGCATGTAGTGTGAGCTGTGCATGCATTGATACCTGAACTGTCAGCAGCATTGGTGTAGTTGTGAGGAAAGTCAGTCACATTTCACCAAGTGTGTGGTGTATCAGGACACAGTAGTAACTTTTGACCATGTGGTGACCATATTGCGAATAGATATTTGTGGCCATGCCCAGTGTCTAGAAAGGAAATATAGAAATTATTAGATGCCTCTAAGTTGATGCCGTACAGAAACAGCCTTTTATAACCACACACTAATAGGTAATAACATACGCATCCTACTGGAAGACCATGTATGAAGTATCATGGCACCATTATTTGCTAGTGGGAGTGCATGTAGTGTGAGCTGTGCATGCATTGATACCTGAACTGTCAGCAGCATTGGTGTAGTTGTGAGGAAAGTCAGTCACATTTCACCAAGTGTGTGGTGTATCAGGACACAGTAGTAACTTTTGACCATGTGGTGACCATATTGCTCCTCCTCTATTTTGTTAACAATTAGACTAGTAACAGTTTGTGTTGTCTAATTGATAGGGGTCACCAATGTTGGCAGCTGGGCTAGCTTTGGTGGCAATTCTGGGTTGGTAGAAGAAAAAAACTGCTGATGCAAGTCTAGTGTGTAGAGGTTGAGGAACAAGAGACAACACACTGTGTTGTGTTGTGTTGTGTATGTAGCATGAACAGACAGCTAGGGTTCATGCATGTGAGGTGGAGCTAAAGAATTATACAACAAACTATTAAATATTGTCTAATTGTTTTCAAAATAGAGAGAGAAGGCAGTATAGTTGGACACTACAACCCATTGTTTACAAATGTTTTTCAATGTTGTTGTCAACCCATTGTTTACAAATGTTTTACAATGTTGTTGTTGTTGCCTGTATTCTACTAATTTGTATTGTACTTACTTGCAGGTCAACGTTTACAAAGAGCCAATAACAGATAGTGGGAAAAAGTCCAAGAAAGGTCGTTTGAGTCTAGAACTTGATGAGAGTGGCCACTACTACACAAGGACGGAAATCATGGAGGAATCTAAAACGGTAATCTTGCAATTATCCATTGCAATGTAATTGAAATGCTTTTGAGAAGATCTGATCATGGTTGCCACTCAAAGTGCTTCAAAGTGTGTGGGGTGGTCATTCCCTGGGGGAAGAGGAGGGATGCTGGGCAAGATGGGTGTGGCCAGATCTTGGAGGTGGTCACGTCAAAATGGACAATGAACAGCATTAAATTTGGAAGGGGGAGGGAAGGATAAGTAAGAATCAAGTTATCCTTTTAGTTCATTCCACTTGGTGAAGGAGATCACAGTATGTAATATTAACTTTATTTTTTGCCTTCCCTCCATGGGTTCATGAACAACCAACCTTGTGTGCCAGGATCAACTGGTGACAGTGTTTGAGAATGGAGAACTTCTTCGCGACTATTCATTTGATGAAATAAGAAGAAGAGCTGAGCTGCCAATTGTGCTGAAGAAGTAGAATATCTTGCAAGGTACAAGCCTTCTTTGTGCTTTGTTTTACATCCTGTCATTCTTGTGTATATAGTCTAGTATACTATGGTCACCTCTCTTGTATGTATTATAGTATACTATGGTCACCACCCACGTATGCATGTATGTAGTCTAGTATACTGTGCAAGTGAAAGTGTGTAGCCTAGGGATGACAATTTAATTGAAAGGAGGGACTTATTAGTCATTGCTTCTGTTAAACAGTCCTTAATTACTGCCTCCAAAGGAACAAGTTTGATATAATCACTGTCTTCCTGGCATTCATCTTAGAGGCAGAAATAGCTGAGTACCCAGAATACATGTTTTAAACAGACCTCTGATAGTCTGTGGACTGATGTGCGAGCCACCATTGTCATGAGTGCTGTACTGTCGTATCTTTCCCTGCAGATCCCCGTCCAGTACCTACCTCTACTCCGTCCTATACATACATACCTTCTGGCCATATAATTAGTCTGTGCAGTAACAGTTTGATTTTGTGTGACCTGCATGCCCATAGAGCAGCAGTTGATCAATAATGTGCATTCATAATATACTGTTGCTTGCCATTGGACAACAGAACAACAATCTTTTGACATAATGTCATCATTATCTTATTTGATTTGTTAAATATTTATGAAATATTGATGCTTGTTCCATTTAAAAGTTTCTTCCCCTCCCCCAAAAGGGCATGTCTGTAGGGGTTTTAAGAACTGCTTAATCCCCAGGCATGGTAGGTTGCTGCCACCAGAGTCAAGCAAAGACTTCAGACAGTGGCCTTTTCAGGGTCTCTTATACCCCTGGCCACACATTAGCAATACATGATACAGACTTACATACATCCTAGAATTTAAACACATTAGCTATCTATAGGGTTCCATAAGCTAATATAATATCTCAGACTCAATAATAGCACAAGTACGGACACATAACTTATTCGTTCATCTTGTTCAAATATACAATTACAGTAAACTAATATATGTTGTGGGCCTGGCTAGGCCATGTTGAGGGTTAGCCCTCGATAATGTCCAACCATTGAACCGCTAACTACAACAAAAAATATTATATGCACAAAGAGTTGAGTTTGCTGTTGAACATGATGATATACTGTTTGTGTGCACATGCCAACTAGAGTTAGGGTTGGCCCTACTCCTTATCTTGCAAATAGAACGCAATCCCATTTACCATATAAATCATTGAGAACAGGTGGAGACCACTAAACACCCACACAATAGCATTCGAAAGTATTTTAACAGACAAATATTTGTAAATCTTATTTTCCACTAAACATGAAATTGTTTTTACCACAGTAAAATTTTTTTTTTAATGCATAAACAAACCAACCATTGATAAACTAGTGGTAAGATTTGCTCCACTATTAATATTATGCTCGTGTGGACACTCAGATCTGACAAACAGTGCACTTGTATATTAATTGAAAGATAATGGGTTCATATAGCACTTGAAATGTTAAACACACTTTCATCTAAAGAACAACCCCATTGGTCCATTTCATCTAGGTTAATATTAGGGTAGGTGGGTGGGTGTGGTTATGAATGTGGAAGGTAACTATTCAGACTCATCAGCACAGTAAATTAAATCACAGCAGATACACAAGCAAATAGACTCATTGAATGCCACCAAATACATTGTAAAAATGAAAGACAATAACAATCACCAGCCAAATATATAGTCCACTGCTTTAAAAAATATACTGTTCCTCTTCTGTGGGATGTTGGTAGAGGTTGGTGCCACCTGCACGCACCACACAATGCACATCAATCATGTCACATACAACACACACATCACACAAAGCAACATCAATTATATCACTAGAAATGTATTTTACACAGCATTTATGTACTAATGCAAGCACACAGTATCAACATTTGTTTCATGGATCATGCACAGTTATTTAGCATGTAAACCAAGAGGTGGTTTTCCAAGGCCCGTTAGACTGTGCATGTGCATAGTAACTTGGTCTCCATCCCACATGCGAAGGAGCTAACATGGTAATGAGCTCCTTCTAGTATATACACTAGCTGCACAGTTGGTCAGGTGACGAGGGCCTGAGGCTAGGCTCATACCACTTGAGAGTGAATTAGTTTGACACCGCAGCAATGTAATGTAATCCACCACCAACTTGTGAGGTGAGATAGACTTCAGTCCAGAGGATGGCCTTCCTCACTCTTGACTCTCACAACTGCAGGGCACACAGCACAGCAGAGCGCAGTCAAGCACTGGGGGCTGATGGTGGTATGGCTGAGTGCTGTGTACTGTCTTGCTGGGAGACAAAGGAGCAATGGTCAGAAGGTTTGAAGGCAGGAAGGAACAGTTGAGCTATTTAATGAGCTCACCTGTGTTGAAATGGCCAAGTCACCTACTATATATATATATATATATATATATATATATATATACTCTACATGAATTGTTTCATATTGTAATTTTTTCAGATTGGCTGGCTCTTCCTTTGGAAGTCTATAAACTTAGTCTACCAATGAACCACCTGTATTTGTGTGTGCTGTGTAACATCACATCACGTGTATGCCTACCCCCCACCCCTTTCCTTTAAAAAAAAAGAAAAAAGAAAAGATAATTTAATCATACGTTTAGCACGGATGCTTCAAGAAAGCAGATAAGACGTTTGTTAGGGAAGAAATATTAAGTCAAAAACTGATCATAGTAGGTTTTGTTAAAGCTACAACATTAGTTGTAATTCCAACCACACCCTCCCACATCACACCACACTTCCCCCCCCCCCCCCAAACAACCCTAAAGTTACCTGGTTTTGGGAAGCGGAGGCTTGATATGCAGCCGTTAGAGGACGTATGTGTGACACCTTTGAACCTGTATCAAGGGATAGTACACTTTCAGATTCATTCAGAACTGCTCTCTGCAAGGGGAGGGGAACAAGAAAAAGTAAATAAAGGGGAAAAACAGCTTGTAAGTGATTTGTTCATTAGTTCCTCTATATACTTACATGAAGTGTGTGTGTGTGTGTGTGTGTGTGTGTGTGTGTGTGTGTGTGTGTGTGTGTGTGTGTGTGTGTGTGTGTGTGTGTGTGTGTGTGTGTGTGTGTGTGTGTATTCCTTCACTTTTTCTTCACCCCCTCCACCTTTTCCTCCCTAATTTCCTTCCTTCCTTTCTTTTTTTCATCTTCTCATTTTCCCTTCAAATTTTGACATGCTGAAATGCCATAAAAATATTATTTAAAAATTGGTTGGTTGAACAGAGAACACTCAGACATGCACACACATCATTTCTTTGCTACTTACTCATGTAGCCGAGTAGATTGTTGTTTTCTTGGTGTAGATTATGACTAAAGTAGATTTATTATTTATTGAGTTGATTTGTTACATGTAGATTATTGGCCTGAGTAGGAGGAAGCATACTTGCACGCGCACGAATTGTAATTAGGTAATTGATCGTTGAATTATATATTATTGTTATAATTGTCATCCCCAATAGAGGGAGGCCGACCTACTTAAAGGAGGCAAATGTCTGGACAAGGTGGAGTAGTCTTGAGCAGTGCTGCCAGAGGTAGTTTTAAAAATTTTAATTTACGTGTCTAATATCTTTTTCCTCCAAAAAAAAAAAAGGGCAATGCTGATTGCACACCTACTTACAAGCTGATTGCACACCTACTTACAAGCTGATTGCACACCTACTTACAAGCTGATTGCACACTTACATAGGAGCTGATTGTTATTTGATTGAACCACAACATTAGAAATAGTGCTTGAGTGGTTTCAATCATGCTTCATATTGCCATTGGCCCGGGCAACGCCGGGGGATACCCGCAAGTATATATATATACATACACACACACATAATACATGTGCTCTGTAGTATTATGTAGCTATGTGACATATGCTGCATACTATATCCAAATGTTGTGTACATGTAACCTTGTGTTACCTGAT
This sequence comes from Lycopodina hypogea, assembly GCA_963969325.1. Taxonomy (NCBI): domain Eukaryota; kingdom Metazoa; phylum Porifera; class Demospongiae; order Poecilosclerida; family Cladorhizidae; genus Lycopodina; species Lycopodina hypogea. The sequence continues at coordinate 6,962 of CAXAKH010000034.1, read as the reverse complement.
GTTAGACTAGTTGACTTGAATAACTCAACCGACCAACCCACAATGACATTAACATGAATGCACTAAGATTTTACTTTTCTGGCAGTCCATAGTGTCCAAATGATCAATGACCCTTTACCTTCAGATACTATTTGTAATAATAAGACATGAAGTGACTTGTGTCATGTTCACATCATGTGATCTTAACTTCACTAACACAAAGCCAAACAGACTGATATTGTCCACTTACCTTGTCAAGACATCGCTGTACACCAACCATGATACCGTTTCCAAAGACTTTACCATTCTTACCAAGTGCCTATGCAAAATAAAATTGTAATAAAAAAGAGCATATTACAATTTCTAAGAGCCAATTAAATGTGAAAAAATGGAAACTCTCATGAAAAATAGAACCTTACTGACCCTGAAATTTCATAATCTGGTCTGGTACCAAGGTGAAGTTCATTTGAATGCTGATCTACTGCCTGTTCACACTACTGACACTGGCAGTGCAGAGCGAACCTCTAATAAATACTGTAGATCATTGTGCTCCTAACAATCACTAAACCTGAACCTCCCAATAGACTTCACACGTGCAAGAAGAGGGTTCCCACACTAAGGCCTGTGGCAAACAATAACTATACTATTTATTAGGATACAGAGTTTTAGACTGGGGAAAATAATTGTTTAGAACACTTCAAGATGAGGTTAAAAAGGTGTAATAAGATTTACAATTTTTGGGTTCCTATACAGTAAAATGACTTAGTTGTAACTACTTAATTGTAACAACAAAACTTTGGTGTTTCCATACAGTAAACAATTTGTTAAAAATCCATTCTTGAGCAAAATTTATGGATATTTGCTACCACCCCCCCCCCCCCCCCCCCCCACAACTCTAAGTGTTCCAAGACCTGTGTGCCACAGGTTAAAATATTACTCCAATTTGATTGATAACAAACCAAACACAACTCGAGCACTCATGAATGAGGACCTGCCAATCATTCTTGTTGACAGTATGAATATACTACTCAACAAATATATGATCAATAAAAAGATAAATGACAGAAGAAAAAGCCAGGATATGGCTGTGTGTCAGTGGAAGTGGTGGAGATGGTGTTCTATTACACACACACACTGTGGAATGTGAAGATCAACTCAAAATAATTACATGTGTGTGGGCACACAGGGCAGTACATTCCACTTCTGAACAAGCATACACACAACGCATGTACACACACACATAAATGCATGCACACACAAGCAAACTTAAACTCCAGTCAACTACATATCCATGGAGATTGTTGCTGGTACCTTTTTAGCATCCAACCTTGACTGGTAGAGTATGTGCATCCAGTTGCCAGCAGACATAACCTAACAAGCCCGAGCACACACACATACACACACACGCACAAATAATCGATGGAATAAATACTTCAGTTCAAGAAAGCCCTTGAGGTTAATATGTCAAGTGTCACTAATAGGGGCCAAGGCTCCTCCCACTCCACTTCCTCCTGTGTCACATAACTCAGCCACAATATAACCACATGTCATGTGATGCCATGTCATTCACAGCACACCTGACAACCCACCTCAGATTACTAAACCTGAACCTTGAACATATGGATGCCCACCTACTTCTAACGAAAAAATTCTCGCTGTTATTGCTGTTACTGAGCATGTGCAAGAGGAGAAGACAGCCAAGGAGGTGTGGTCTGTCCATCATGAGTATCATTGGTACAAGTATATCATATAGAAGAGAATGAGGCCAAACTATTGTAGTCAAGCCATGCAAGACAGAAGGCATTCATCTCCTGTGACATTTCTTGGAAAAATCTTCAGAAAATTATACAAATTGTGTAGAATTCTTTTCAGAGTGATGACGTGTGCAGTGGTGGCTGTACCTTGTATCTCAGAATGATGCCGCACTGGGAGAACTGGCTGAGGATGTACGATGCTGCAGACGAGGGGAAGCCAAAGACAGTGATCCAATGTTGGTCCACATCCTCCTCCCCTGGGCCCTCCTCACTGCATCACCAGACATGGAGCCATATATAGTCACACACACACGCATGTGCACATGCTCGCATACACACCACACACAATGTTTGCTTTTGTAAAATATTTTAGATTTGTGGTTAAAGTGTAGCTGTAATAGTTACTTCCATTTTTTGTCTATAAGTTAAAGAAATTTCAATTCTTGGAATCCACCCAATGAGCTTTTGGTGGGTGTGGTGGTGGGAGCAAATAGAGATATACTAGTAATATGCCAGTAATGAGTAGATGTTCAGTGCTGGTGTGTGTGTGTGTGTGTTGTGTGTGTGTGTGTGTGTGTGTGTGTGTGTGTGTGTGTGTGTGTGTGCATGCATGCACAGAAGTTGTATGGTTGGCCACGTCTCATCCATCATTCCCCTCCATATCACCTTTGAGTGAGGCATTGGTGTGATGACTAATACACTGATTTCATCCATCACTTAAGTCTATGCACTGACATCTACACCACACCACACCTCACCATCATAGCTGTAGCATACATACATACATACATACATACATACATACACACATACATACTACTACATACATACATACATGCATACATGCACGCATGCACACATACATACATGCATACATGCACGCATGCACACATACACACATACATACATACATACATACATACATACATACATACATACATACATACATACATACATACATACAGATGTCAAGTACCTCAGAGAGAACACCAACTGGTCTGCATCGGAGGAGGACATACTGTGCACTGAGGATGTGCGGCTATAGTCTACCACACAAACAACAACATCAATATATCAAATATAGATGATTACATCACACCTCTGAGCACTGGTAATATGTTCCAGTTGTTGACATAAAAGAGATATTGTTGGTGACCAACAAGAAAATAAGCCACACCCAAGAATAATTACTGAAGCTACAGCTATGCATGTATGTGCAGGGGAGGGACAGTGATGGATATTTAACCCTGCAGGACACTAGGCACCTGAAATAAATATCTATTCCCTACTACAATCAGTATTTCATGAAGAATCTTTTTGTTAGGTGGGGGGGGGGGGGAGGTTCGAGAATGGAGGGGAGGACTAATTGTTACACTTGAAATGAACTAATTAAAGAGCCATAAAGTGACTGAGCTGACCACACGCACAACTAATGAGCATGCTCCTGATTTAAAGGCACATGTTTGTGAGTAACAGTTGCTTGATAGAAATCTAATGGATAAAACCACGAAGTATTTTCCAAGAAATTGTTCACTAGAGCTGGCATTATGCTTGAAGTTGATAGCTTATTTCAGAGTGGCCAGTGTTCTGTAGGTCCCTACTATAACAAAACGATGCCTAATATCAGCAAAAAGCCAAAAAAATATCTCCTTTTCATGAGTTATTAGAAACCATGCCGTTATCAAATGCCTACAATGGAATTTTTCCTCAAGTTTGAATTCTGGTCCAGATCTTACTGGCACTTCCAGTTGAGACAGCAACCATGGAGACCATGGTGAGGTTGGCTTCCCAAATGAAAATGATAAAGAGCAACATCAGAAATCAATAGTCAAATGAAAGTTTGCACATATTGTGAGAACCATTATGAGGGTCCGGACTCAAGAGGTTGGCTTGGACAAATTCAACACCTTCAATGAAAGAACAGCTAAATGAACTGCATACTGCATTTAGTGAATTTGTTAAATTGTTTGGGAACGAGTTTAGGGTGGGGGACTCTGAGTTGTTTTCTCTCTTTTTGGGGGGGGGGGGGGGGGGGCATCCCAGGGCTCCCCCATCCTTGTGTGTATGAAACACTGACAATATAAGAACTTGTACTGAAATCCTCTCCTATGCCACACCTTCACCTCACTTCTGGCACTGCATTAGAACATATGCTGTGAAGTATGCCCCCCCCCACACCTCAAGATGTAAAATCCATTTTTTTACATTTTGTGGTCATATAAGATTGCATTAGCATACATATAAACATCTATTGTGTTTGAAATACACTGCCATCACAAGTTGGTGTGTGAGCATTCACAAGCAGATGTTGTCATCCCAGGGAGATGTCCCAGGCCAGTTACATAATTCTACAATGGATGCACTGCTCTGCTAGGAGCAACTGTTTTAGAGTTGCTCTTAAAGTGTGCAAATAAGGCACATTTCTGTACTTTTGTGCTTCTTGCCCGATTATTTCCATCACTCCTCCATTATTTCATGCAAGTTCCTTTCTCTTGTGTGTTTCACAAGCCAAGTTTGACTTCTCTCTCCCTCTCCTATGATCTGCTGCAGTCCATTCCCTCCTTCCCTCCCTCCTTCCCTCTCTCCCTCCCTTCCCTCCCCATCTTCTGTGGAGATGACAGGAGTCTCCATCATGTGTTGTGAGGGGTGTGGTCCAGCGCTCTCCCCTACAATCTCAAGCTCACCCATGGACGGCACAAGTCAAGAGTTTGAATATTGTGGCCCTTCACTTTTCAACCAATTAGTGCAATGGAAATTTTTTTTAGTCTCACTGGAGTTTTTGTTGTCGTTTTTAAACCTGATTTCCATTCTTGAAAACATCATATTGTCACTAAATAAGTAAATGAAGGACTGATATGTGCACACACACCTTGAGCTATTGAATCACATAGTGACGAGGACTCCACAACAGGAGGTGACTTCTTGGCTGACTGCACCACGTTGAAACTCAAACGCTGCCTCTCTGAAATGTCTAGAAAATAAGTTGAACTGTAAGTTAGTGCATTGAGCAACATTCATCAAAATGAAATGATGAGGTGCTAAATCACCTGCTAGGATTGGAGTGCTGGTGGAGAAGGTTTGGGGCGGCTCATCATGAAGGTTCTTCACAGGAGGCCCCTTCAATGATGGCAGCTTCTCAAATTTTGACACAGGGCCTTCCTCTGTTCTGATGCCACCGAGTTTGCTCTGGCTTCTGGCAAAGGAGAGGGGAGGAGAGGGGAGGAGAGGGGAGGATAGGGGAGGGGAGGGGAGGGAAATAAACCGTAAATATTGTATCAGTTGAGAGACATAACTGGTCAATCCAATACAATAGAGAGTAATAAAGAGAGTGCGACTTATGAATCATCATCAACAAGCACTAGGGGATGTGCAGTGTTTACTACCACTAAGACAGTGCATGCCCTTAAGGGGGTACAATACAATAACTCATTAATCATTCATGAGATGTTTTGTATTGGTCATAGCTTTTTCTTTTTAAAAAAATCCTATACAGGTAATTTTAATATCAAATGATAACATATTTCATAAGCTTTCCAATGATATAAAAAGACTTTATTTTGACAGAAATCATTAAAATAATGGTATTCTACCCCCTTAAACAAAGGATGGCAACCCCTTACCACATAACTCAGGTATATATAATATCCTGTACATGCTGGGTAGCTTTGCAACGAGTAACTCCATTGCACAGGAAACACGAGAGAGAGGATAAAGGTGACTAATAATGATGCATAACACATGAATGATGTTATTGAGAAATGAGTAATTCCATTGCACATGAAACGTGAGAGAGAAGGATAAAGGTGACTATATGACGCATAACTCATGAATGATGTCATTGAGATGAGCCTGCTCATGTGGATTAACAAATCATAAAAAAAAGGATAATGGGTCACCAAGGATACCATTCTTTGGGTCCTTAACATGGAATAAAGTATGCATTCACTTCACATCACCAGCTACACATTGCCTTACTGTCCTGAGGATGCAGATATATTGGCATAGTGGATGTGCCTGTTGTGGCCCACCACAGACGGACTCTATAGCAACACAAACAAAATACACAGCACGAAGTAATATTGCAATTACATCAACACCAGAATTCTATATTCGTGAATTTTTCATGTAAAAAACATTTTTGCTAGTTTCCTTTCACACACATCATTCAATTAGCTGACCAAAAACAAACAAATAAAATCACAACAACAAAACATCCAATATGTATTATGAATCCATATGCAAGTATACAATATGTACTTTTATCAAATATGTATTATTGAGCTTCAAATCTGGATTATGGTTGCTTAATCACTTGAGAAAACAAAAGATAACTAGTCCCAGACGTGGTAACTGCCTACAGAGAGGCCACAACAATGGCACTACAACAATACAACAATACAACAAATCAAAAAACCAAATAAGTATATTTTTCTTATTCATGTATTTTTCACATTAAAAAAACAACATTTTTGCTAGTTTGTTTTCACATGTACCTTTCAATTACTCAATTATCCTATATAAAAAGGAATATGCATGTTTGTCATTCCTAATGCTTAATGTGTTCACAAATTAAAGGGGTACTTTCTGAGGTTGAAGGTAGATCAAATTTGGTGTGAAGGTAAGTGTAGTGGCCAGGTTAATAACCATTTTCTTAGAATTTTGCTAAAAAAGATAAACTCAAGAGACAATTAGTATCTAGTGTACTTTTGAATAGTTTTTTGGTCAGGAATAAACTCACTAGACCCACTTAATCTCCTATTTTTCGTGTCTGGAGGCTCCCACATTCCCATCATGGGGTTTTATCATTGTGGTCAGGAATAGACTCATATCACCCACTTCATCTCCCACTTCTGGTGTCGTCCTGACACCACCAGAATCCAGCTATTGGATTTTAACATTGGCAAGTTACTCCCCTGATCATGTTGTGCATGTAAGCCAAGTTGTCTCTATGTCTAAGAGTTTGGCAGTACAGCAAAGTTGACACTCTGGTGAAGATAGGATTGAAAAACAACAACAACAAAGGACCTTCACCTGCTAAATTTTTTATAACTTGTTCATCAACTGGCTGTCGAGAACTTGGGGGGGGAGGGGGGGGGAAAGTGGCTGGGGAAACCACTTCAAGGGTTAAAGAAACTAAAAGGTATAAAAAAAAATTTTTTAAATAGACAATCATAGCCATTCAGAGTAGTGGGTGCAGCTCTGAGAAACACTGACATGGCAGCCAGTTAT
>CAXAKH010000033.1:0-14989 GCA_963969325.1 Lycopodina hypogea | reverse complement strand
CCCGGTTTTAGTCTATGGTTACTGTCCAAACACGGGGTGATAGCGTAGAGGGCTATGATGCCCCCAGATTGAACCTGCTCTCCCCGACATTCCATCATACCCCACTGTCACCGCTAAGTCCCCTGTGCTCGCCACCAAATCCACATCCAAACTTCTCTTAGGTAACTAGTGTCTTGGTGAATTAGCCCCTCACATTCTCCTATTGGGGTGTTGTTTTTTCAGGCCATTATTCACATGCTTTCCTCGATGTGTATAGCATATTATCAGTGTTTGTTGTGGTGACCTAGCTGGCACTTCAATATTTCTTCTTCACTTGTCTGTCTTCCGTCTTGTAAAACTTGATCCAGCAGATACCAATACATTTACAAAACTGTGTTAGATTTACTGGCGAATTTCCGTTTGTGCGATTCGCAGTCGGTGATAATGTATACAAGAGCGTCTGTGACAGACTGACAAAAACCAAGAATGTCGTCGGAGGGACTGAGAGCAGAGATCTAACTTTCACCCACGCCACGCTCTCCTTTGTGTGCTCCTTCCGTATTGGGGATATTAAGTTATGTTTAGTTATTTTAATGTTGACTACATACACGTTTGTTGGAGAGATGGTAGCCGGGAGGGGGTGATTTCTGGTGTTTTACGAATTAAAATAAATACATGGCGGTAGAGAGATTATTAACACATCAAACCATTACGTTAATAATAAGCATGACATATGTGAATCATGCCAGCTGAGATCCACGCTCCTCTCCCTCATTGGCTGGGTGTGGGATGGTGGCCACCTGTTGGACATGGCCGGAGACAGTACCACAGAGATAGTAGGCCTACCCCCTGCCCCTTTTCCCTCCAACAGTCATCCCCTTTGTCTGTGATATGTAGGCATGGTGGAGAAGTGAGTGACAAGACTGTGTGGTCTCTATAAACAATACAGTGTCATGCCTCTCATCTGCCACGGCCCATACCCATGTCAGTCCCTAGCCACCGGCGTGGATCCCCGTTTTAATGAATTGCTGTTAATTGACTGTTTATTTCAGGTTTATACACAGGATGCGTGCTTATATTGATAGGTTGATGATGAACGAGTACAAGACGTCTAATGAATCCGTCATTACGTAGAGCATGTCATCCTCTCCCTGCCATATGTCCTCGCTGTTTTCCTTCCACCTTATGGCTGGCTTATGTTTTCTCACATGAAAGGGTAGGATTTGCCCAATGATGCCTACCGACTTCTATATACAAATAGGTGTCACTTTATATGATGTAGTGGAAATGGACATACAAAGCAAAGACAAGAAACCTTCTTAGTAGCCCACTTTTGGGGGCTGGGGGAAGGACGTGAAAATAGTTGGTGAAAGAGCCAGGGTCGGTTCGTCTGTCACTGATTATCCTAGAGGTTTATTCAGGTTTGTTGGTCGTCGTCGTCATTCGCCAACCTTCAATACTGACATGATTTTAAATTATCACCTAAGTAAATAGGTTACAGTCAGTTTATAGCTTCACATGCCAGGCCCCTTCTCTCACCAGTCAACTTTATCAAGCAATATACAGGCTAGTACATGTATATATATGATGGGATTCTTGGTAGTGCATGCGCACACACATGTCCAGTTTCTTCCATGGCGGCTGTTTTGTTTATGCTCCATCAAACTTTGATTATTAACAGAAAATTGAAGATCACAGTGGCATGTATGCGGAGATAGGCGTGGTAGCGGTGCCAGAGTTGCCTGCCTTGTAGGTGGCTCGCTCATATGATTGACCATTTCAGACGGCTCTGACCCTCATCCAATTTAGCCAGTGACCCTATCAAATGCTGCTGCTTTTAATGAAACATCCTGTACGTGTGGGTGACCGGGAGGATCAACTGTGGGGTGGTGACCAGAACAGGACGAACATGTGTACCCGGGTCACGTGTACATATATACTAGTAGCTAGTCACATGGCTCCTCTACTCTACAGATCAACAGGTCTTCCTATGTTAAAGTTTGTTTGTTCTCCACGTATTTATAAAGTGGAGTAGGGTTGTGGCACAGCTTCCTGGACATGAAATATTTGTTGTGATATCATATCCTGAGTAGATAATGATTAGAGGAAGGGGAAATCCTTGTGGTTGTATTATCTCGGTATTATCACCTTATTACTACACTTTATAAAGTGGACTCCATACTGAGCAGAAATCCGCCATTAGCGTTGGAATCAAAGTTTCAAGCAGATAGAGGAAAGCTTGTTAGAACATATACAAACAGATGTACGTCTATTACTTCAGATCATTTACTTCGAATACAAATAACTGTGGTTGATCTGTTTGCAGTGTATATGTCCCCCCATGTTGTAGGCCAGTGATGCACACTTACCCCTCGGTGTGTAGTGCTGTAGTGGCAGGGCCCATACATGGCACTCGGCCTGTTCCGTCTCCAGACAGGACATGTGTAGTCAGTGTGTGAGATGGGTCAGTGTATTGGTGTGGCTTTCCTAACCCGCTATTGACCCTCAGCTCATGCATCCATCCATCTGTCATGGCCTTCCTGTTTATGGAGAATCCTCGCTGAGAGTTCTCAGGCCACGAGTATCATCATGTCCGTATGTAGAAAAGTGTATGTGCGTGACCACTGACAGACATGTATTAGCCACGTATCCTCTAGCTTAGTGTGATATATACAAATAACTGTGGCTAACCATATATTGACTACAGTCATTCATAATTGAGTATTAGGATGAGTTAGTGACATCTCTATTTATAATGTATTAATGTAAGCATGTTACTTGTATTTATAAATATGTCAGTTATAGCCGTGCTCATCTCTCTCCCCATGTATCTTCTCAACCCATACACACACAGTTGTCCACCATGTCTACTGACAGCTCTGTGATAACCTTTCCTATCACGGCCATAGGTGGTCCATCCTACATCAACCATCCCACCAACATCAGCAACCTGTTCCCAGGAACCCTCTCACCCAGAGCACGGTAGAACACTCTCCTGGATTATGGCAAGATTATGTAAGACATGTTTGCCAGGAATTGATTAGGATATGGGATTAGGGTAGGCCTATAATCAGTTATCTTGATTTAGACACTCAGCAATTACCGGTCAATCAGATAATCACCGGGGTGTGTACTGTGGGGATGTGTATGTGTATGTGTGTACGACATACATGGGTACAGTTGTGTACAGTGGTGTGGTCTCACCCCGTCCCCATATCACCCCCAGCGTGCCTCCCCCCACCCCTCTAACCCCCTCTAGTGGTCACTCACACCGTGTCACTCCCCAGGGGTCTGTATCCACCCTCCCGTCCTATTACCCGGTACCACGGGTGTTGTCATACCGGCCTGTCCTGATGGATCACCCCTCACCTAGACACGATGGCCTGGCACTGGCACCAGCCACTATTTAGACAGGTTGTCCGTGTCCAGTATGTCACCTGTGCTCCTCACATCCCTCACCACAGCCTCCCTCGCCGTGGCTATATTAACATTAATAAGTGCCCCTCGTGTTGTAGCAGTTGGTGTATGTGTATGACAGCTGATACAGCTGTCCACTGGCCGCCATGTCCCGTGTCTACAGCCAGACAAACACATGTCAGTAATGCCTATGGAAGAGTCTTGCTGATAAACAACTTCAACGAGTGAATTAAGTGGTGGATGGTAATTTAAATCTCTTCCTATATAAAGTGTAAATCCCTATTTGCTTGACCATTTGTGCCTGTATAGTGCGAGTGGTCCTGGTTCATCCCCAGGAAAGCTGTATAAAGCACTTATATAAAGCCCACGGGACACCTGTAGTCTGTTGACTGTGGAGTTCTCTTGGAGGATGTAAAGCTGATTAAATCAGTCATTGTATAGTAGGTCCACTCAACACGTTTACCTCCTGTGACTGTTTCAGCTGGCTAATAACTTTACCCTTCCATATGTGTAGACCTGCAATGTGCATGGTTATAATATGGAAATGGACATTGCATATATGTTTCCAATATTTCAGTTCATATTGTCAACATTTGCTGTTGTTTAACATATGATTGTGTGTTTTCATGTTTTAATTGTCTGTTATTGCCGTTGTTTAATGGAGAGTTTGCTTTGCTTACAGAAGACGCCGTGCCGGTGAGTCTGGGTGAGGGCACATCGATGGTGACAGAGGAGCAGGCGATGTCAGTGAGCCACGGTGAGGACATGGACGCCACGCACGTGGAGCTCGCCCACATGATGCCGGAAGGTCAGGTGATCCACACCACGGCCGTGGAGATGGCTGAGGCAGTGGAGCTGGGCGAGGGGGCTGTGGAGATGACGGAGGATGACCTGACGCAGGGTCAGTCCGAGTTTGTCACCACCTCGGTGGAGGAGAGCATGATTCCAATCACTGAGTAACCAAAGCACACCCCGTACAGATCTCGTGGTGACGTGTAAACATGAGTAATGTGTGTGTTAGTAAAGACAATAGGCCTGGATATGTATGTCATGTGAAACTGATCAAATACTACTTTAGTGTTCATTTTATGTTAATCGCATTTAATACTAGGATATATTAATATAATATACTAGGATATATTAATTTCATGATAATATGGTGCTGTTTTATTTTCTATCATGATCAATGTAGATCCAATTACTAATGTATTTGCATATTTATTAAAATGAGAGTTTTGGTCTGGAATCGCCTGACGATACTCAATACTCAACTATCCTCCATGTGAGCAACAGGGTCGGTGTGTATCTCTTCATACCTGTCCCGATCAGTCACCTGTGAAATGGGTGTGGATGGAACTCTGTCTGACCGGCTACCACCTGTAAGGTTTCAACGGACGTTAAATCTAATTTAGCCGCCATTGCCACCCACCCTGTTATGACACCGTGACTAAACCCTACAGACCCACGTCAAAACAGACCAACCATAAATGTCATATATCATATATCGCGAGTATACTACTACATGTTAGATAAGACGCAGTGGTTTGTGACAGCTACACCCTGAAGGACATATACTGGATATTTGCTAGGCCAAGCATGCAGTGTGAGTATGGGACAGTGCTGCTGGTGCTGGTATATGTATATGCGGTTTAGTAGGCCTACATTACCATGTATTGTAGTCAGTGTATCGACTCAGACAGCCACGTGTCTAGGACGCTGTGTAGTGAGATAGTTGGTTGATTGTACGAGTGAAGGTCCACCGTCAGTGTGACAGATTATCGTCTGCTGACAGTCACTTTGTAGTGATTGTGTTCTATACATATATACCTGTCTGCCACCGACTATAGATCCACCCCGTGTGCCGAGCCCAATTTTGTCGAATAATACAGACCTCCCACCTCAAATTAGGCGAGCTGACTTGATTCAAAGATGTTGGCTACGTTTCAAGGATGAAATCGGGTCTGAAATGTTTACCATGCCGAGAGGGCGACATTCTTCAGCTTTGTGCCGGGTGCATATCGGGCGGTGTAGCGACAATTTACTCTACTTGTGATTTCCCAAGTTTGTTTCATGGGGTATTAAATACGGTGTGTGATGAGTGGTGACTGGGGGAGACGGCTGTGGGTTTGTGTCTCTCTAATACAGGCCATAGGGTGAGACAGGGGGAAGGGGGGTTGGTGTGTGGGGGTATGTAGCCTATCTATAGAGGTATGAGATCACACTCCACACCATCCATACCATACTCAATACAACAATTAACACATTATTCCACCATCTCCACTCATCAATGGGGCTAATTGAATGTGATCATTTGTGTGGTTGACGTGTTCGCTCACATTCCAGCCACCACAGTCTGTAATTTCACAACATGGTGAATCTGTTAACCTACACATAACACCCGTTTATGTCCACTCACCGATATGTTGTGGTTTGTTTCTGCTTTCTCCCAGATACTTTCGACAAATTATTTTATCATTCTCACCATTTTGCCTCCGAGGAATGCGTATTTGATCGAGTGAAATAAGTCATCGTGTGTTCATTTCTTGTTTGGGACTGAGCTTTGATGCTATTGTTCGGGTTTAAGTATTGCCGCTAATTGCTACATTAGCAAGGTTAATGGTAGCAAGTTATCAATTTCTGCAAATGAAAGTTATATATGGAAATCTGAGGTGTTTTCAATACGTACGGACCAGATGACCTTAGACATTCACTAAACACAGATTTGTATTTCAATTATATACATTATTACAGTACTTGTGAATCCACTGTGTAAAAGGTACGGCAACTCATGCATATATACTTAAAGGGCTGCTAGGCCTTGTTATGCATGTCAAAGATCTTTACAGTTTCCTCAAACCAAACTGAAATTCGCTGGTGTTGTGGGTGTTTGTCATGATTTGGCACCGCTGGGGTCACCACCAAACCAGTGTCCTTGTGAGAAAGTTTGGAATCAGCTGTGTGGTGGCGGGGATATTCTGTGATACACGTACCTCAGTGAACAACACACCGTCCAACACCCATATATGTATACATACACTCTGGTGTCCACTTCATGTGCATGCTTGGATCTGTAGTAGGCCTATTTATTAAAATTCTTAATGTTCAGAGGGGTATATGATGGTGGTCTGTATTAAACGCCTGATATGTCACATTTTCTACATTCTGCATATTAGCGAAAACAATCGCACGAAATTCGCCAAGTTCCAGCGATATTCTTCTCAAATCAGCCATAAGATGGTCCATTATATACTCGCCACCCTGTTGATACACGTGAAGACCTTTGAGTGATGGTGAGGCCATTGATGAGCAGGTGTTTGGGACATGCATGACCACCAAATGTCTCATACACCCAGCCATCGGTCAAGACAGTCCAATTATGCTCTACCATGCATTTTACAGGCATTGCACATACTTCAATCAATCATTTTCCACCGATTAAAGGTGAAAAAATTAAATACACATCCCTATGATTGTGGTATTTAGAAAGTTCAATGAATCGGACTTGTTTTATGGACAAAAGGAAGTGAAAGCGGCAAGCTATGTTAACTATCTCCATATATAGATGCACGCTAATTCGGTGTGAATAACTTGAACCTTGGCATACAAGTCAACATATCCTGTCTTGGGATTGTCAAACCAAATTGGTGTTGAATTGGGTCATCAAGTTTTTGTCAAGGTGTCTGCTCCAGAGCAACATCCGCAGTTCAGGGTTTCTATATGACTTAAAAAGTGATCATTGGAAGTCACATGGTTTATAAGGAAGAGAGGTAGGCCTAAGGTCGGGTTGGGTGTGTGGAGGGGGGATGTGTTTGTGGTGTGATGTGTCCACAAGTGGGTGACAAGGGAGGGCCTCTCTCGCCTTGCCCCATGTTTGATGTGTGACAACTACGTCTGTCCAGAGTGTTTGACCATGAGGCTGTCATTGAGGTGAGATGCGCCCACCACTGTCACCCCTCCATTGTCAGGTGTATGTTCTGGTGCGACACGGCTATTTGGAATGAATTAAACTTTATCCGCCCGAAATAGGAGCTCCTTTGAAGCACTTTGGTATTGTCATTATTAATCCTAGAATGTGCCGGATGTTGGCTATAATTTAGGTTTGCTCGGGAGATGAGGTCAAGAATGAATCCTTGAGCTTTATACACGAATCCTAGTTCAATATTTTCACTTTCATTTCGCAGGCACTTGTGTGGGTATAAAAGGAAGAGGTCTCACATTTTGTCGGCAGGTGAATTCAATGGTTTCTCAAGATCGGCTTCACTTTTGTTCATTGCCGGTGGCAGCAGTTCCGTTGTCTAGATTACATGCCAGGATCCAAACTCCCCGTGTACAGTTGGGGTTTCTACGTAACTTGATCAGGCTTTCTCTTGGACAACATTCTCTAGTATGACATAAAGGGTGGCGATTTTTCTCTTACCAACTGACCAAACGGGGGTTCCTTCAAATATAAAATAATTTATTTCATTTGATTGGGTAAAGAGTGTGAACGTGTGAGTGGTTGTAGATCGTGGATTATCCACACTAATGAGACTAGGACATGTAGTATTAGGTGTGTAAACCGTGTGTTCATTGTAATTACTCATTCTAGCTGTATATATATACATAGACACGTGTCTGGTATTAAAGCCTGGTATTAATTAGAAGCATGCCAGTTTCACTGTATATACTAGTAATTCCAATATTACTTTAAGGAATATTCACACAATATTTTGGGTATTTATGGATTTTTTTACCTTTAAAAACAAAGTTTCTCTATTGTGCATTAAATGACACTAGGGTTATTATATAAGGTGGTCATTATTATACATGTATATATAATCTATTGTGTTTGCCAGTAACATGTAGTATAGTTGACCATTATGTATTAATTAGTGATGCAGAGTTCACATAAATTATTCTTCCAGTTTAGAAAGCACGCAAGATGTATATATGTAATTAGAACATTGTATTTATTGTATTTGTACAGTCATCTATGTAAGATTATGTCATTAAATCATACAATTTCAGATACAATCTTGTATTTATGTCCTACTGGTATATGCACATATGTAAAGCCTGTAATTAAAATGCATGTTATTGTATAGTTCCTTGATTATACAAACCACTAATTGGCTGTAACCGTTCTCCAGAGTCATCAATATATCAGGTAAGCATTTAACGCATCGGTTTGAAATTGTCTTGATTGCTAAATGGCCAATATTAATTATAAACAATTCCGCCTGATTTATTATTTCAGTGTGTATGTGTGACGTAAGACCAGCCCTTACCGGTTTTGGACAGTAGGGCACTTGAGAAATTGGGTTTTGGGTGGAGTTGATCCTTTGAAACGACCTCAAAGGTTCCACCGAGGACACGTACCATTCTCAAGCCAACTGAGACAAAGGGCAGAGTCAGGTTAGTAAGTGGCTGGAGACACTGCAGGTAGAGAAAACATGGTTAGACTGTTACCCCGCCTTGACCCGACATCCCCTACACCCAGCCTGTAACCATACCATACTCTCTCTCTCTCTCTAAGGCCTACATCGGATACTAAAATAAACACGTTTAATTTCACCCTTGCCAAAGTATTTAAATTGTGCAATTGTTTACAGATGGATTCCCGAAGGATGGCAAATGAGCAGAGACATTGCCATGTTCCCATGAAGTTTATCTTTCTCCCATCCCTGGTGACTGGCCTGATTTGTAAATAGTCTAGCCTCCCCACCCTCATTATCTCCTCTCATTCCTCACCTTATTTATATGTTTATAGTTAATTTTCTACCTTGCAGCTCTGCCACGGCGTTATTAATTGCCGCCAATCTCCTTATCACCGTGGTAGAGCTTAGACCACATTACGCAGGTGGTTTCAATGTTGGTGCCGGGATAATGTCTTTACCATTATGACAGGATCAGACCGGGGCCCTCCTATTTCCTTTCATTACAGGCGGTTTAGTGACTATTATGAGGATGTCTGGTAGAAGATATACCATACACAGCTCACCCTCCTTGCCTTCCTCCCTTGACTTGCTATAGTCATATACCATATACCCCTGGTCTCTAGCTATAGGAGATCCTAATCAACTCCTACCACCTCCTAGACATCTTACGCAAGAGACCCTAAAGAATTGGAGACTTCCTCCCCTAAGCCACTGGCCTTACATACACGTGTTTACTCTGAGAGCCCTGCATAGCATGCCTCCGTACCTAATTCTGTTTATCCATCAATATCCCATGATATAATAATGATATCTATCAATCATGGTGACAAACTGACAGCTCTGGGTGTTGACATTCGTTAATCTCGTATCGGGTGGAAAAAGTCGCCAAACTAAACAGCCTCTCTCTTCTATGATGCCTAAAATTGTTGTTTTGGCTAACGTTTTTGATCATCGCCATCATGAAGAAAGTACGTGATGACAAAACGACGTTGCCCTTGTAAACATTAGCCCTCTTGATTCACATTCAGATGAATGTGTCCAAACAAAGCAGGGTGTATGAGGTACAGTGGGACGACGGTCAGACGGCAGAGATACCCACCAGCCACGGCTCCTCAGCTAAATGGACCATGACAAAAGGCTAAGAATGCCACCCAGTGTCTGTGCTCCCCCCTCCAACACCAAGGCTGTATTTGTCAAGTCACTGTGTTGTTCTATCTATCTATCTAGAGAGAGAGAGTGGATTTAGTGTTGGGGAGATAATTCACATCACCTGTTTGGCGTGGTGTGTTCTCATAACATTGTGCCCACATTGACCAACATCAATAAGCAGGGCTAGAGATGAGAGGTACCCTGTCTCAGATGTAGGGTGTGGGGGTATATAGGGGGGTATAGGGTTAGCTGTACCAACACTCTTAGCTGTCATTAGCTTAGCAGTGAACTAACCGGCCATCTTGCCCTAGGGCTAGGGTTAACCGCAAAAGTATGTCTCTTAATCTGCCCGTCTCAGCCGCCATCTACTTATAGAGGGTCGGATTGTCCGGTCTAGTGTACATAAAGATGGTAGCCACTGTCTGTATTTGGGTTTATTGCCTGCAGTTATTGTTGAATCCCCAAGGCTAGGGAAGCCACTTGAGGAGGTATTGCAATGTGGGGGTAGTCAGACGTGGATGGTATAATTGGCCCATTGCTTGCTCGGCGTTTGACTAGAATACCCACTGTGCACTCTCTGTCATCAACTTTGACTTTTTAAAGCACCTTTAACAATCAAAGTAATCCATTCGGTTATTCACTAATTTAAGTCATTCTAGCATACGTGGGTATGTGGGTCTATGTGGAGTGGGAATAAGGGACAAAAGGCCGTATACATACACACACCACGTCTTAGCTTATGTGGGCCATATATAAGTGGCCCCTATAACTGCTGACCTGGCATCTTCCACAGACAGCACTTATCAGCAGTATTTTTAAACCGCAAGTCGGGTCAAGGTTAAAGGATTGTCCACAGGCATCTCAGATGCTGATCTTATCATGTGTAAAAAATGACCCTTGCGGTTTTTTTTTCCGATCAGACTTACTAGTATATGTGAATGTAAAACTCGGGGTAAACTGGGATATATCAGGGTATGTTGTGTGGTGACTGTGGTGGGTGTGAGTGTTGTCAGTGGGGACATCGACACCTGCTTCCTGGAGGACTTGCTTTCAACTACCAACTTACAACAAAAATAGGAGATGACCCTCAATTGACAGGGAAAATGTCACAAAGTACGCTCGTCCAAATAAAAGGCCTGACAAATTTACCTCTTTCCCATGCCCTCGTGGAGAATGAGTATTTGTGTGCTAGCATGGTGTGGTTTGTGAGAGAGAGGAGGCAGGGAGTGTAGCCAGTCACCAGTCCAAGGTCTGCCGGGTAGCGGGTTTCTAGCCGAGCTAACCCCAGCCACGGCTAGTGTACACATTGTGTCAGTTTGTTGGATAAACAGACATCATCTAAGCTTGTTGATTGTGGCCCCTGCCATAGCACAGGTGATTTACGTGTTTTCCTATCACCCCGGATTGACATGATTTACTACCGTGTGCTGGCCCACCCCGGCTCATTTAAATGCCACCAGCTATTAAACCCCTTTTTCATCGTCCCAACTCCCTGAGTCGCTGGAGACTGGGGGCTGAACCTGATCCTATCCTCGACATGAGAATATATACATATTTTCAAGCTATCGATTGTCCTTGCTGGGAGTGGTGTGCTAGATTTGTGCCCGGTTCTGTCTACTTTGACCTATCATCTCTAGCTATTGCTCTGGTCAGTTTTGTTTACAGGACATCAGATAACTGCTGTGTTGTTGTGTTCTCGACTACTCTCGTCACTGATTGTACATGTCCAATGTGGCCGTGCCCAGTCTCTTCAAAGGATGTGGGCTGTGAGATTGCAACTTAGAAAACTAGTTTATACCATATGTGTTACAGGGATTGGTGCCAAAATGTCAAATAATTGACATACCTTTTGTTCTTACTCTATATTGTGGTTGGTAGAGTTAAATTCTCTTGGAGTTCGATAAATTTAGTAAAAGGTCCTAGCAATAAATCTTTAGTATCTCATTAGTATCCATTAGATTTACCTTAGCAGAGTCAATGTTTGGAACGGTGGCTTAAATATTTAACCAGCTTGTCAGATTATGGCTTTATCTCGTTAATGATTTCTTTGGACAGGTCACAAGACCGGAGCAAATCAGGGCAAGAAGAGACGAGGAAATGGAGCTGATTGGGGCTGTGTTATTCCTCCCATGCGCCATACGGTGTTGTGTTTGAAGTTTGACAAGTTGTCGGTGAGTGGCGTGACCACAGGGATTGTCACCAGGCTGACATGGGGTAGAGACATTGTCACCACAGTCTCACACATGGGGGGTTTACTGTTAACACGCCAGGTCCTGCCCTCACCAAACTACCCCCTTATGCTTATCAAATATCCAAATCAGATTCCATGACCTTTATGAAGAATTTAATGAGAGTTTTCATGTATTGAAATTGAAATATTGGTGAAGTGTGCTTCGTTTCTTGTGAAGTAAAAGCCGAGGGGTGAGTGAGTGGAAATTAATGATGGCCAGTTTATTCCGGGGATGAAAGCGCCCCCCACTCGAGTGGCTGAAGGATTTCCCTCCCTTTAAGCCGAGATTCCAGTGATACCAGTCCTTTGTGGTGTGGTGACCCGCCCTCTCACGGTCTGGACACTCGGGAGGTTAAACTAGGCAATAAACAAGAAAGTGGTCAACAAATACCCCAGTTTCCTTACAGGTCAGACCATACTGCCCTACCGTATTTAGCCAAGGTACGTGTAGTACCCGTATGTATAAAGCTAGGGTCCATACCCCATGGGGTTAGATTCCCTATATTACATGATCAAAGGGTAGTGGGTCAGCCGGTATTTGTCTGTCGGTGAGTGTAACAAGCTCTAGTTTAAAGGGCTCCATCTCCCCTGAGATGTGGGGCAGTGGGGGATTATGAGCGGGCGTGATGACTGACCCAGGGTTCCACCGCAGATACAGGGTGGGAGAGGGTCAACTCCATCCGCCACTGGTCGCCTGGACATTGGCTCAAGTGGGCTGGGGGGCATGCTTGATCTGGAAGTTGTCCAAGTCCAGGGGTATAGTCACACCATGCATTTGAAGCAGACATCCTGGGATCGAGTGATTAATCTTAAGAGACCCCTAAACGTGTCTTTATGAAATCACATGGTGATACCGGATCCACGGGCTCTTGGCTGTCGTCCAGCTTTGGTTGTCTGAACCCTGCATCGCAGACGTGACATATTTGGGTGTTCTTCTGTCAGATGCTGAAGTCTGGATAGTCTCACTTCCTATTGAACGTAGAAAAAGAAACTCGACAGTAGTTTTCTAGTTCTACATTGACTAAGCTGTGTACCGAGCGGCCATGTGACAAACTTCTTTTGTCACATCATATGGCGACGAACAATAGCATACTACATTGCGCATATAACAGTTCACAAAGGACCTATGTGTTATCCGCAGCTTTGATCTTTTTTTCTTCTATTACACGCCGATAGGATTGGAATGTTAAAAAGATTAATACTAGCTTGTGGGATCCAGTGGGTTTTTTATTCTACCGCCTTCGACGTTTTAGTTATAAGTGTTCGTGTTGTAATTTTTTAATTTCATAAGCCTTCTCAGAATTCATGACGTGGCTTGATTCATCGATAATTTTTCACTATGATTTTATATTCGCCTACGTCATATAAAAACGTTGCCACAGGTTTTATAATTAAGGCACTGTATAATATATATACGTAAGATTAATTCAGGTGACGTTTTTATGCTGTATTTCAGGAACTTGGGGGTGTTTTAAACTTACAGTATAATGATACATATAATGGTTATGACACAGCTGTATATATCCTGTGTATGTGCTATTTTTTGCTTAGAATTAAGTAGTTAAAAGTACAAAGATCCAGCAAATGTTTTACATACAGTACATACACGTAGGCGACGTAAGCTACGTAATAGCCATCTCATGGTCAGAATGACCTCTCACTAATTGGTTTTGTCGGCTTTGTTCTCATAATCAGCAGAACACAATGTAAGTTCGGGGTTTCCATTCTAGGGACAGGGGTTGAGGTCACATGGGACACAGGGAGTGCTGGGACAGAGAGGGCTGAGCCACCAGGGACAGACCGGTCTAGTTAGTTCAGACTGTACTGACCTGTATATAACACTAGTCCTGGCTTACCTTGGCTTCAAGGTGTGTGATGAGACCATCATGAGATGCTGTAGTTAATTCCATCCATCCCTATTGATATACCTATATTTGTTATCACACCACTAGTATCAAATATGTAAAAAAAAATGTATTGAAAGTTTATGTTTTTGGATATAGATGTCATTGATTTCATTTTCTTACCATTTGTATAAGGTGGTAAGATTTAACTAGTTTACAGGACATCATATAGAAAGAGTCTTCATTTATATAAAAGGAATTTTAAACTTTGGAAAGTTCAAGGGCTGTTTTAGGATACGGGACATATGTTTAAAGACTGTGGTTGGCCACAAGATCTGACCACCATCTGCCCTAAACAGATACACGAAACAACAGAAGGAGGATGGATGAGGAAACTGATACGTGCTTTGAGGAGGGTGACCCTGTCATTGAGGTCGTCTTACCCTCCACTAAATAAAAGGTGAACAAAGTCAACGCTGGGGATAATGAGGCGAACACTTAATACATAATTAGTAAGAAACTAGTGCTCAGATACGGCTCAATGCTACACTGGTAATTGGCAAATATCTAATTTTCCTAATGATGCTTTTCCAAGTGATGTACGCCACCAACCCAATGGGGTGCTTATTAAACCATTTCAACTCCTGTTAGAATACTTCAAATTCTCATTCAAATTAATTCACTTGTTTTAGTTTGATACACTTTCCAACCATTCCATTCAAACCGAAGACTTCAAAATTAATGATGAGAAAAATTTCATAGCAAGTGAGAAATTCGGTTGAAGTTGATGCCGCCCGCAAACAAAGCTGAGGTGGAAATGAGGAAAAGATAATAATTGGGTTTGCTCTCGGGGTGTTTAGCCGTATTGTCTTCACTCCCGTATGGGGGAGCCGACTACTACCCATTTGTACCTGTGGTGGCCATGATGAGTTTCTCACATGAAAAACCTACCA